>JANHFX010007975.1:0-24127 GCA_027560015.1 Chloroceryle amazona
GCAGGATCCCCCCCTCCCCTGCTGCCCATGCTGCTGGGGGTGCAGCCCAGGGTGCCACTGGCAGCAGGATATTCCTGAGAGAAGTCCTGCAGTGACTTCTTGATTTGCTTTAAGAACCTAGGAAAAGACAAAACCAATCCATATAATCTGGAATAACTGGGTTTATTTGGGGAGTGCCCGTCTGTAATTGACACCTTCGTGGCCTAAACATAAGATTATCTAGCAAAACAGTTTGTTTTACATGGAAAATAGAATCAAGCAATATGTGTTTGGCTCCTGAGGTTGTTTCTAAAAAGTTCCAGGTAGCTAAATTGGAGAAAATTGCTGGATAAACATTGGGAATCAATAATAATTTTAATAAGCTTTGCTTGCAGGAGCTCTTATTAGAAAATAGCGTCAATATTTTTATGCTGATTTTTTTTTTTTTTTTCCCCACTTAATTTGGATGAAGTACTAGTTCTTCCTCAGCTGAAAAAACAGATCAGGGGTTCAAAAATAAAACAGGAGAAAAAAAGATTTTCATCTTTCAATTTGTAAATAGAGCTCTGAAATTGGATTCTTTCTGTTCATTATGCCTTCTGGTTTCTATAATTGCTATAACTCATTAGCTCCAGATAGCACTTTTTGAATTCCAACTTCAAAACATCTTAGACTTTATAAAGTCATCACTTAGTGTGTAATTACCAGTGATGTAAATACTTCTGTCACCATTCACTCGTCATTTCTATCAAAAAAATACCTTTCCAAAGAAGTTAGAAGCCTGCTAACAAATAAAAATACTTGATCAAAGTGTTGTTTGACAAATAGTTACGGTTGGATAAATTTCTATGGTGTTGGCTCGCACCGAAAGTACAGTAATGAACTGTAAACTGTACCCTGCCCAAATTCATAGCTGTGAGAAGCAGTCTTTGATGGACAACACCATTAATTTAAAATTAGATGCCTGCTGATGCATTAAAAGAAAGATTTTTATTGATTTTTCATAATTTCTCTAACTTCTTTGTGGCACTGGAAGGTTTGCATCTCGTGTTAGGTGGGGGTTTGATGGTTAAAAATAAAATCCTGGTGGTTTTTTGGCTTTAGGCTGGGAGTGAAGTTTCTCTGCCGGATCTTGTCTTGGCTTAAGTCGATTGAAGAGTTTGGGTGGGTTTGTGAGCAAGCTTCACCTCTGCTGAGCAATGGTTTGGTTTGCTTTGCTATTGGAGACCCTCCCAGGAAGCTCGTTCCCTAATCCAGTAACCTTTGTATGAGCGAAACAAAGCTGGAGAAAGAGAAAATTTCCAATTGTAAGTGGCAGTGGATGGCTTCAGAGAAGAGGTGTCTACATCTGAGGGAATTAGGAGCATCTCAAAAGCTTGTTTGTTTCATTTGCTTTGTTTGGGTTTTGTGGTGGGGTTTTTTTTGGTTGGTTGGTTTGTTTTTCTAAAAATCCATTATGTCAGTGTATACCTCAGTTCCAAGTTCAAAATGAGATGTTTCCTCCTTGGTTTTATTTTTTCCGAGGGAACAAGTGAGAGAAAGATGCATCATAGGTTCTAAGCATACCTTTTTACACATTCTTTTTATGGATTTTTTTATTAACAGCCATTCTTTTGTATCAATTTCCCTGACCAAGGTGTGAAAAGGCCTATTTGATCTTTCTCTGCCACACTTAATTGCCTGTTTGCCAGTGGAAAACACAACTTTCCAGTGAAAATGGTATTCATGGAGTTCAGATAAAACACAGATAGGAACCCACCAGATGGGTGCCTGCTCCGTGGTTTATTCGCACACGGCAACGTTTGATAGAGCTGGATAGACCAGCGTGAGCACTGCTGTGGGTTCTGCTAAAGTACTTTCATCCTCCTCGTGGCTCAGGAGAGAGGTCTTCATCTTTCAGACTGGACCTGCACCCTTTTGAGGTCGGAGATGTGCATTCCAGTCAGGAGGAGTTGAAAGGCACGGGAAGCCGACAGCCGTTAGTGTTGGTAGTGAAGGGCAGCGTTGAAATCACGGTACTGTCATCGGGAGTGTCTTCTCTCATGTTCTGCACTGACATCTTCGAGAGCTTAAGAGGATGCTCTTCCACCAGAGGACAGAAGGGGTGGTGTCTGCTGCTTAAGTTGCTAAATGTGGTGGGTTTTTCTACATGGGACAGAGACTTTCAAGTAGAAAACAATGCTGTTTGTGCTTGAGGGCAAAAGCGCCTTCTGGAGCCCATGGACAGTGACACCAATTAGTTATTTGGCAGCTTTCTCCTCAGTAAATCATCGAAGAGCCCAAAATACAGGTGATTTGTGTTACTTCATTTTCTTTCTCCAGTTTTGAACCAACAAATCACCTTGTTGACAATTGTAGGTGTTGGAACAAAGCCATAGAATCGAACACTGTTTCTTAGGAGCCACTCAAAACTTTTCTTGGTGTTGAAATATCGAATAAAATAACAGTTGAACTTCAATATTATTGATTTACTTAATTATTTCAGGGAAGGGAAAGTAATTCCTGGTGTAGTTCCTTTTCAAAGTGGTGTTTGAAGTCTTACCAGTGTACACCACTAGAGGGTAGTGCTCATTGACAGATTTTTACTGGTTTCCTTCTAATGCTGGCCAACAGTGTGGCTTTTAGGGTTTATTTCACAACCTATAGAGAGAACTTTTTCTTTGCTAATTATGTCTTTAAAAAAAAAACCCAACCCAAACTATGTATTTGGGAGGTTTGTTTTTTTTTTTTCTTGAGCAATATATGTCCTGGTGTCTTAGAAGATAAAGTAGAAAATGTGAATTGGTTCTAAAATTGTTCTGCTAAATTGTGGTTTGATATAGAGAAGAATTTTAGTAGTTTTCCAGGGTATGTGGGATAACTACCACCATGGGGGTAGCTGGAGAGAGAGAGAGGAATACTCTGTTCACTGTGCATACAGAGAAAGTAACATTTGGTTCATAGTATTTGGGAAGTGGAGCATTAGTCTTGAAATTGGCCTCCCCCTAATGAGGGGAGGCTTCTGGCTCTCGACAGCTCCCTGACAGGAGCTTGGAGCTGGGGGAGTCAGGCTCTGCTTCCAAGGAACAAGCAACAGGACAAGAGGAACCAGCCTCAAGTGTTACCAGGAAAGCTTCAGGTTCAACCTAGGGAACAATTTGTTCCCTGGAGGGTTGTCCAGGGCTGCTTCAGGCTGCCCAGGGCAGGGGGGGCGAGTCCCAGTGATCCCTGGAGGGGTTTCCAAGCCGTGGAGCTGTGGTGCTGAGGGCCAGGGGTCAGAGGTGCCTTGGCAGTGCTGGGGAATGGTTGGACTCTGATCTGAAAGGTCTCTCCCAACCCAAATGATTCTATGATTCTGTTGTTCTTCTCACCTTTCACCTTTCCTATTTGGTTCACCTATTTTATTTGACTTTAAAGGATTTTAGGCCAAAAGTGCCATTGTACCTGTAATTCCCGACACAGGGTGGGGCTGAATTGGTTGGACTTTAGAAGTGGTGAACACAGGGAAAAAGATAACCCCTAATCTATTTGTATAAGCATGGTACTTGGGGGGTTAAGGGAGGAAATTGCCCCATCTCTCTAAGGATCTGTATTTATAGCCTCTCGTTTTCTTCTGCACAACAGAAATGAATTGACAGGGTAAACCACGTTACTAAATCACTTTGACTTTCCAGGTTCAAATCAAAAAGGGATCATTAAGATTGTTTAATAAGTTAAATGGAAAGATAGTACTTTAATTTTTTTATAGTATTGTTCTTTCCTGCCACTTGTTTTACTATTTGCATATTTAACTTATTTTCATATTCCGCTTGATAAAATAGCTTAGAAAATTATCTTTTCAAGCCATGCTGATTTATTGATATGCAGATTTTCTTATAGCATTATAAAGAGTTATAAACCTCTTAATTTTTATTTGATTTTTTTTTTTATATATCTTCTAGTTGGTCGAATTATGTTTCAGCTTTTCTCAGACATATGTCCAAAGACTTGCAAAAACTTCCTTTGCTTGTGCTCTGGTAAGTACCATAATTAAATATGAGATTCTTCCTGTTTCTTACAATTCTTACTGGGTTATGAAAGTAGAAACCACAGCATAATAATAGTGGTGATCATTTGGTTGGGTTTGTGTTTTTTCTGGTTAAAACCAAGCTGAGACTTGTTAGCTCTGAGGAGGATTTGAATAATGCAGAGCAGGAAATTCTGTGGTATTCTGTAATTGTGAATGTTTAGAGTAGTGGAGATAGATTATAGAATGCAAATTACAGATTATGGAACAAAAATTGTTTGGCTTTTGCTTGGTTTTTATTTATTTTGTCCCTAATGTGGAGCTCCTGTAGGTAGAAATGATTGACAAGGCTGAGACTACAGTAGAATTATTGATCACTCAAGTGACAGGCAGCAATTCCTTAGGATTTATCAGAGCTTTAGGAGTTATCAGAGGACTCCTTGCCTGTTAATCTCACTGCACAGTATAATGACTTGAGACACGACAATTGAAACACATTGAATGTCTATGATTTTTTTTCTTATAAAATATTTATCCAGAATAAAATTTTGAGTGTATTTCAGGTGTACAGAAGCGCTGCAGAGGGATCAGAGGACAGGAGCATCTATTAAATCAGAGAAAACTTAGGTTTTTTAAGTGAAGGACTAAAAGGGAATATGATGGTCCCTTAGAAATCCTGGGATTGTTGGGTGGGAGAGAGATCTGAGAGATCAAACAGCATTGGCAAAAGAGTGTCTGGGTATGAAGTAGCACCCTTCAACCCATTCTTTTATCTATTTATTTTTAAGGAGTATTTAACTTTCAAAAACATCCTCTAAGGATTGCAGAGCTAAGGCTAGTAAAGCTTTAAGGGGATAGTTTTGGTCTGTGCTGTTCCTCAGGGATTTTTCAGCTTTTAAATTGAAGGTGGAGCTTGATTAGGTGGTTATGGAGTTGATGTGTGTGATTTATGGGAATGCTGTGTCTCCTGCTGATCTCCTGGTCTTTTTTCATGCCAGAATGCTCGGTGACTTGCAGTATACCTTGAATTAACTGCACCAGTGAAGCCTCTACCTTGTATATCAAATAACTCTTTTTTCCAAATCATTGAAAGGCTCCAGCAAGACTTTCCAGGCAGCATTTCAACATCTGGCCTTAGTGAACAGCTCTTAGCTAATTGGTTATGTGAAACAAATTTGATACCCTGATGCATTAACTTCAAGTCCCATCTTGTCAGAGATCAGATCCCAGAATGTGACATGTTCTAGATGATCTCAGTGAAGATTTATCATACTAGGAACTTAGGGAAGGAACAGTTTATATCTGTCTTAGTCACTTTTTAAGGTCTGTGTGGTGATGCTTCCTCTTTTTTATTCTACTTTCTGAGGGGTTTTATCACTTCTGCTTATTAAAGCGTAGGGATAGACTGAGTATGGGAAAGAATGATCATAGAAAAATGGGAACTCCTTTAAGGTTTATCTTAATCAGCAGAGATCACAAAAGATAAGACCTATAAAATGCAGAATGAATAGCAGAATGTCTGAGCCTCGTCTTCTGAGGCTCTAAAGAATTGTTTAAATCCTTGTAGCAGCTGCACTGGAAAAATCTTGGGTGGAGATAAAGAAAGGAAAAGGTGTTGGAGATGATGAGGGGTGAAAGAAGCAGAAGAGCGAGCAATTTAAAAAATAACAACCCCTAAAAAAGCTTGATTTTGTTCTGCATCCCTATTTGGATTCTGTTCTACAGCTGGCTGTACAGCTTTTCTTTAACCAGACTCCAGCTTCCATACAGCGTAACTTCAGGATTCCACCTGCTAGGCCAACCCAGCCTGTTCCTTTTCCTCAGCCATGTGTGGGTTGGGTACCCACCTGCCTGGCAGCTGATAAAGGCAACAGGGCTGCAGGTTACCACGTGTCCTCACTGAGACTGTTCCAGACCTCACACCACCTTGATTCGCCCCGTGTCCTGCTGCGGTGGCCCTGTGAAGAGAGGTTTCACTCCTCTCGAGCTGTTACATCCCGAGCAAAAAGACTGGAGCTCAGCTTTTGCAGTGCTGTGCCCATCATCTCGCCTGCTGCTCCCTCGGCAGCCTCTGTGAGGCGAGCCAAGATGGGTTTTGTCAGAAACAGATGGAGGGAGGACGGGGTGATCCTGGCTACCTTCCTGCAGCCTGACATTGGCATCAGAAATAGACCTGGCTACTGTCACAGACGTGACAGCAAGAGGCTCCTTGCCTTTAAATTCAAACATCTGCACTTACAAACTTGGAGGTCCTTTAGTCAGTCTACCTCTTGAATAACCCCACAAGCTCTTCTGGTGCTTTGTCAGGAGCCTCCCTTCTCATAACCTCAGATGGGAACCGTTCTTGGGCACCTGATTCCAAACACCTCGGATGGGGTTGGCAGCGTGGACTGGTCCACAAATGCCTCTTCCTCCCACCACCACCACCTCTTCATCCCACCAATGGTAGGATGAAACTGAATGTTGGGTTATTTGTCCTGTCTAACTTCAGAATATCTCCTGCACAGGGAGTTTAGGTGGGATTTTGGCTGTTGCACAGAGTTAATATACCTATTACTGCTAACAATAAGAGTCTAATTATATATTACTCTTAATTGCTACATGCAGCCAGCTCCCCTCTTCTCAGAAGCTAAGCTCAGTGTCTCTTGTGTGTTCCCCAACTGGCCCAGTATAAATCCCCCATTGTGAACCTACTAATGGCTTCAGCTGCCAGTCACAGGACCCTCTTCCACATGCCCAGTGCAGTTTTTCTTCTGAATTTTGGAAGAAATATTAATGAAGCTTGAAGATTCTGGGATGTCTTTCTCAAAAATCCCCAGTAGGCTTGAGCTGCAGCTGCACTGGGAGTTCACAGAGTAACGCTTCTTAGGAAATCTCAGGCTCAGAAAGGATTAGCAAGTCCTGTGGCCTGGTTTGGCTTCTGCTGCTGGGTCAGAATGACCCTGGTACCAGTTCAGGGGTTGGGGGATTGTTGTCTATTTTCCCCATGTTAGGATTTTCATTCAGTTCATGCTAGAACAGTTCTTGTATAGATGAATTTGTTCTCCTGTTCTTGTCAAGTCTTTTCACAATCGGGAGACTGGTTTGTGCAGGTTTCCTACCCGAGCTGAAGCCTGTTCTGAGCTCACTTTTTCCTCCTGGGGTTCAGCTGCCACATCCAGATGTACAAGTGGTTTGAGAAGGACTCAGCTTCAGCCAGCGTAGCAGTGTATCTGTAACCACAGCAAATAGTTAACCCATCATTGTCTTGTTTCCTTATAAATTGTCCTGTGTGGGTTGTTAATAAACAGACTTTTGGGGAGGAGAGGAAATTTAGAGGGTTTTTTTTAAGAAACCACCTCATTTTCACTCCAGACTCCCCTTGTAAAGAAGCCTCTTCTGCTAATAATGGAGGGTGAAAAGGCAACTGGGCTTATCTTTTATACTCGTGCTATTCTGATCCCTCTCTTACCTCCATTGGCACAAGAGAGGCGAAACCCTTGACATTCATTCAGTCACAATCAGCAGATTCTTTTTGTTTAACTTGCAGGTGAAAAAGGAATTGGCAAAACAACTGGCAAGAAGCTGTGGTACAAAGGCACAACCTTCCATCGCGTGGTGAAAAACTTCATGATCCAGGGTGGGGACTTCAGCGAAGGTAAATTACACTTTTCAATCTACACTTTTAAAGCTGAAATGTTTTAAATGGAACAGAAATGTTACAATTTACATAACTTCAGTAAATGCCATGAAAGTATTACAGTAAAAGGTTTTTATATTAATAAATGTATTATAAAGGTTTTGTTTGCTGTGAAGCATAACACAGATCACCTCTTGCTTTTGAAATTCTAAAATGTTTCAACTGAAATAATAGTTGGTTAGAAAAAGTCTTAAGTTTAAAAAGGGGGGAAAAAAACCAAACACCCTCTCTGGAGTTGGTAACATCCCATTTATTAAAATAATTATTACAACAATTCAAACTGTAGCCCCAACTGCTTTTTTTTTGTGCCTGCAGTAGAGGTGACACGAGTAATACTCTATTGATAGAGGGACTTAATTGCTTTGAATAAGTTTAAAAGTAACAATAAAGTAATAAATGAGCTAAGAGTGTTTAATAGAGAAGTCTCTAAAAGGAGGTTTTCCCAGGAGTTTCTTCGTTTCCTTTGCTCAGTTGGTGACACCTATTGTTGTCTCTCTTTGTTGCTTGCTGTTGTTTTTCTGTCTGCTGCTGCTTTAGCCAATACCAGCTGAGGATTAGCCTTTGGAGCCCTGCTTCAGACTTTCCCACGTTCAGAGGCACCAAGGCAATCTTCATTCTCAGTAGTTTGAGTGTCAGCAGGACCGTGCGCGGCCGTCACTTTTCATTTAGGAGCTTCTGCTCAGATACTAGTCACTGGCCAGAGTATCCTGGTTTGCTATGAACTGGTGGAATGTTAATATGCTGTGGGGTTGGTTTTTGTTTAGCTTTGTTTTTCAAAAACTAAAGTTTTAATTCGTGCTTTGTAACCTGTAGGTAATGGAAAAGGAGGTGAATCTATTTACGGGGGCTATTTTAAAGGTAAGAGGAAATAAGTCTTTGCAGATTCTTTTATTCAGTTCTGAGATAAACAAGTTGTGATTCCCAAGCTACTTAATGAAAACAGGTCTACTTATAGATCACCTTTTGCATGAAACTAATGCTGCATGAGATTTCTTTTTATATGCATGACTTTCAGATAATTTTTTTTGGGTAATATTTAACTTTAACTGACAATTAATTAAGGCTAACATTATTGGTTAAACGTGACTTTCAGCATGGAGGTTAGGCAACTTTATTCATGAATAAGCTCCTATCTTCCTGCCTAAAACTGTCAACATATTCTTTTGTTTATAGAGAATGTGGTCTTTTGCAAAATGAAAAGGTAAGAGACAAAAGCTCAGTAACACAAATTCAAACTCTGTTCCCTTGTACCCTCCCTAGTAAATATATAGCCAACCGATAACGTCCGTTTGTAGATGGGTATCTGTGTTGCTTGGAGAACTGAAGAGTTCTGTGTCTAACCTTCCTGAGGGCTAAAGACTTATTCTGAGAAAGAACACTGCCATAATTTCCAGCTCTAAACAGTTATTTCTTCTTCTGTTCATGTCCCTTTCCTCCCCTTCCCTATTCAAGGTTTGTATGCTCAGTGTTCCTTTCCCAAAAGTCTTTTTAACTTTGTTCACGTGCCACACGAGTTCTTTTACTTGCAAAGGATTTGTAAATAAATGTACATTTACCTCTTTTTTTAAAAACCTGTTGTTGGAAGGAAAATGGTGAGTTTACAAAGTATTCATTTAAAGACATATAATTCTTTTTTTTCATTGTCTTGCAAGAAACCCAGGTAGTTACTGTGGTATTGGAGCATGAATAAAGGCACTCTATAGCTTTATGTAACAGCCCCTGTTTCTCTGTATTTTATAAGTAGCTCTGCCTGGTTAAGTGCACACCATTAATTTTGTCTTAAGCACAGCCCTAGTTTGATGTTGGGATTATTACAGCCTTTAGTAAAAAGAAAGTCTTTAATAGATCCATTGGTGAAGAAGTTAAGTAGGGCTTGTTTCTGAGGGCGGTGTTAACCGTGCAGTGTTGCGTTTTGATATGAAAACTTAAAAATCATGGCTTTGTACCCCCAAATTTACTGGTTTTACCTTGGAAAATGAACTCCTGAAGAACCTGGTTTTCTGTTACGCTGTACAACCAGAAAGCTGGAAGAGAAAATGCATGTTTAGTTCAGTCTTAATTGATTTTATAATCGAGTTGCAGGAATAATACTTTAGTTGCTCATTCAGATTTCTAGGGGTGTGGGTTTTTCTTTCCCTTGTACATTTTGAGACTTGTGAACGGATAGGTGGCCATCTCTCAATGTGCCATGCCAGAGAAATGGCTGTTTTCCTCTAGATCTTTCTACCTGAGGTGCATGCTGTGGAAATAGCAGAGATGTTAAGTCCTGGCTTAGGATGCCAGTTAATCCACCAACCTTGTTCTCATTCAGTAAATGATCTGAGTCTGTAAGAGTCTAATGTTTATTGAAGGTATTACTAATGACTGTAAATATTTTCTTTCATTAGAAATGTTTGCACTATCTCTGAAACTTTCTTAAGAATGTTTTCTGTCTCACACCTGCTTCTACTTTAACTTTTGAGAGGCTGTTTTCATTTGATTTTTGGGTTTTTTTGAATTTGTTGCTTTGGTTTGGTTTTTTTTTTCCCCCCAACCTATTCATGTTTCTTCAGCAGCACCAGAACTTCTCCTTATAGCATCCATAAGTCACTAAGAAAACTAGACTTGCCTTTCCTTATCGGGGGGGAAAGAAAAAAAAAGAAATCAAAAAAAAAATCACCTGACAAAACATATTTTTTCTTCAAACAGATGAAAACTTTATTCTCAAACATGACAGAGCGTTCCTTTTGTCAATGGCAAACCGAGGGAAACATACCAATGGTTCCCAATTTTTCATGTGAGTAGATGTAATGTGACAGTTGAGCTTTTCTTACACAGAGAAGCGCTGTTCATGAGAAAGATGGTATTGCTAAATTATCTCTTAACAATGTTATCTGCCTTACTTGACATAGGCTTGAGTGGGTTCCTGAAGTAGAAGTGAGAGTAGGAAATGAAATCAGTTATCACAGTTTGCTTGTGGTGTTCATTGCGATTAGAAGCTGGTAATACCTGGGTGGTCCCTGTTTGTTGCTTTGGTGGGTTTGGGGGTTTTTTTAACCCTAAAAATACAGCTTCTGCAATAAGCTCGGAGTGTCCCGAAAGCAGATTCTTTGGCTTTGTGTGTGCACCAACCAAATCTTAACAGATGACCTACAAATAATCACCTTGAGCTTCCTATGCATAAGGGAGTGGGTTCTAGGGGTGGGTTTTGCATGTGCTCTTTAAATTATGATGATTTGCAATTTAGTTTTCTTTGTTTGCTTTGCAGGGGAGGAGGAGTTGGGTTTTGTTTCTTGTTTTAATTTGGGGTTGTTTTTTATTGTTTGTTTTTGTTCCTGATGTGCTTTTCTTCTGTATTGCTGCATAGTTCTGTTTACATGTGCATATACCAACTACTTTGGCACCGATACCCTAAAATTACATCCTGATAATCAGATTTTTCCTTCATTACCTTAAAACCCCTAAAAATCCATTCCATGTGGCCATAGTCTGTTAAATTATAGAAATCTTAGGACACTGTACCCTCAACAAGTACTCAGGTCTGATATGCCAGGCTCTTCTGGTTAAAGCAGTTGCATTTTAGGTTTATTATTACTATATTTAAACTTGCTATTTTTATGTGATTATTCCTCCTCTTAACTCCCTTTAAAAAAATACTTTCTATTAATGTTCAACAGTTTGTATTTGGAAAGATCTGGATTATAATCTGGGGCTTGTGCTGAGAAGAACTTTGTGAACTAACACTGGTGTTTTCCAAAGTAAAGTTTAGTGGAGTTACTTAACTAGACAAACTTTTTTCTTTGCCATCTTTCTTGGGGGCTAAGAATGAATGGCGCTTCCCTGTCTGCAGTAAAGGAGTAAATTGTCCTCTAGAATCTTTCTTTTTCTTTTGCCTGAAAAAGATCTTCAGTATCATATGATGAAGTTCAGATAAGAGACATTTTTAGGTCTCTTCCTAAAGAATGCCCTAAAAATGGAAAATGAGTAAGAGCTAAAGAGGAAGTCTTTCAGTTACCACTCTTCTGACTTTCCTTAGACATAAAATCATGTCAAAAATTTCTTTTCTATTACCTTCAAACCTGACTTTAGATGTTGTGCTTCCTTACAGTAAATCTGAATGGCTACAGATGTTATTATGGAAAGCAATCTTGATATGAAACCCCCCTATGTTTTAATAAGGTCTCTGAAAGACATTGCTTCACTCTCTTCTACTTGATGACTTATTTTTTGGGGCTCTCCTGTCATGATTTTCCATTTTTAAGCTTATCTGAACCATATACATGCAAACTTAATGATGTCACATCGGTC
The DNA here is from genome assembly GCA_027560015.1 of Chloroceryle amazona. Taxonomy (NCBI): domain Eukaryota; kingdom Metazoa; phylum Chordata; class Aves; order Coraciiformes; family Cerylidae; genus Chloroceryle; species Chloroceryle amazona. Next base: position 11,931 of record JANHFX010007975.1, read on the forward strand.
AAGAAGCTGTCATTTGAGGGCTCTAAAGTTTCTTTTCTCTCTTGCATTTGATTCAGAAGGCGTTTGCTTCCCCTTGTGCTTAGTAGACTCAGCTTCCTTGTTCCTTTAGTTTTGAGAGAGGTAAACACCTTGTCTCTCCCCACACACCAAAACAGCCTCGGGTTGTGTTGGATGCTAAATTACAATTTATGTGGCATGATAAAATGACCAGGATTTAAGAGCACTTTTCATAAAATACAGAAGCACTTGAAAAGATGAAGATTTCTTCCAAAAAATTGCTATATTGGTCATGAAATTATTCTAAAGAGAAAGTGTTAGCTTGGGAATTCAGGCAGGGTAAGATACCTGGTAAGGTAAGATACAGTTGTGTCCATGCAGATTTACCTCAGCTGACTGTAGGTATCTGAAGCTGGTTTTAGGGTCCTGGGCTGTCCCACTTCTCTTTCAGCTGCTGGGAGAGAAGGATGAGGATCTTCAGAAGGTCTTGTGTCTTACCTGTGACCTCCTAGACCGGGGCTTGTTCTCCTTTCACCGCACTCGGACACCTAACGCTGTTTGAGACACCAGTGGGAACTCCAAGGCAGGGGGTGCCAGTAGGATGTAGCATCTGCACGACACCCTGAGCTCCTGGAGCAGCAGCTGTCCAGCCAGCCAGGCAGGACAGAGAGTATAGGGGCAGCTCAAGGTGCCTCTATGGGGCAGTTGAGTGTTCTCCCTGGGCCTGACCAGCAGCTGAGGTGCCAGCCTTGCTTGTGGGTGCCTTTCCTGTAGTCAGGTCTATTCATTTGAGCTGAATCCCACCTCTGGCCTCCAGTACTGCAGCTGATCCTGGGAGTGAGTATGTACAGGTACAGGATCTATACAGTAGCTGCTCATAAAGGGCCTGTGTGTGTCTGCAGTCGCTTGCAAGCTCAGGTTCATGTTTGATTACTCAGCTTACCAGTAGGGAAGGATGGGTGGTGAAACAGTGAGACCTTATTGTGGCCTTTCGGGACCTAAAGAGCCCTGTAAGAAAGATGGGGACAATCTTTTGAGCAGGGCCTGTTGGGACAGGACAAGGGGTGATGATTTTAAACTAAAAGAGGGAGATTTAGACCAGAGAGAAGGAAGAAATTTTTGACACAGAGGTTGGTGAGAGCCTGGCCCAGGTTGCCCAGAGAGGTGGTGGCTGCCCCATCCCTGGCACGATTGCAGGGGAGTTTGGATGGAGCTCTGAGCACCCTGCTCTGGTTGCAGATGTCCCTGCTCCCTGCAGGGGGACTGGGCTAGGTGACTTTTAAAGGTCCCTTCCAACCCAAACCAGGCTGTGATTCTCTGAAATGAATAGTTCTTTTCATACAGATTTTCTTAAGGTGAAGGTTGTTTTCTGCTTCGTAACGTGGAGAGTTTGAATTTCAACATTCAAAGCAGGAAACAACTTCTAAAGATTTTTATCTCATCAGTTTCTGACTTTAGCTTTCAAATTCAATATCTTAAAGCAGTTAGTCTTGCTTGGTGACATTTGTCTGATTACTTTAGGGACTATCCTGTGCATCTATACAGCTTTTCTTTCATAGAATGTTTGCTTCCTTTAGTGATATACATTAAGCTGAAATTAAAATGTTTCTTTTAATCAAAAGAATGCTCAGTAACTTTTCAGTGGCAAAAATGTTCTTCAGATGCAGATCCTAAAAATGTGAAGGGCAGTCTTCAGATTTATATTTGTTTGGTTGGGGTTCTTTTAATGGTTTGAATCTACTGTGGTCATAGCAGCTCCAGACTGACCTTAATGCAAACAAACATCTGCCCAATCCTAAACTGTCACCAGCTCTTTGAGTCACCAGGAATTTATCTGGAATGAGCTTGAAGCTTTTAGATGCAACAACAGAGAACTGGAAATGGGAAAGACAGTGTCAGTATCATTAGGAAGCTCCAGTGAGGCCAGTGTTAAAAGAATGAACAGAAGTGAAAGCACTGGTAGAAACTGGCGAGATGGAAAAGTAGAATTGAGTTGGATGTGTGTGTGTGTAGATATATAATCAGAAGTGCTGTGTTTAGTGCTCATTGACTAATTTTCCCCACTTCTTTGTGGGTTTTTTCTTACACTTGGGTTGAAATGAGAGTCTTTAGCTAAGAAGGGGTTCTGGGTTGGTTTGTTTGTTTTTCTTACGTACTTTGAATAAGCCAGGTCTGTTCACATGTCTCTAAAAACATTTCCTACTCCCCAGACATGCATCTTGTTACACCAGTGGAAAGAATTAGAGACCATCCATTTATAATGCTTAGATTTGTGAAATATTGGAATTTCAGCTCTCTTTACCCAAAGAGTAAAGACCTGTTGGAGCATTTCATTGCAGACTTGTGTTGAAGACTCCAGGGGATAAATTGGCTGTTTGTATTTTCAGAGAGCGCTGCTATTTAATTTGATTCTTTACTGTGAATAACTTCTTTTTGAAGCATCAGTTATTTAGCCAAGTGTTCTGAACACCACCCCAGTGTGTTAATCTTTTCATTGTCCTGTTTCCACATAGTCTTGGTGTGGAATCCCTAGGGTGGGGTAGAGGTTGACAGGAACCATTCTGGAATCCTATTTCTTCTTCTATAAACTCCCCTATACTTCCTGAACTGCTGCAAAAAGATGGTGATGATGATCTCTAGAGGTCCCTTCCAACCCCTAACAGTCCATGGTGATTATTAGTGCATCTAGAGTGTTGCCCAGGTACAGCCAATGCCTTTAGGTCCCTGATTCAAAGGCAGAGGGGAGGGATAGTCAGGCTGATCTGAGATGTTCCAGCTCAGTGGCCATATCACGTGTTGAGTGATGTTCTTCCTGAGCCACGTGGTCTGCTTCTCAGTCAAGATGGATCTGCTGAGGGGCTCTAGAGCAACTCCATTGTCTATGTGGCTGTGCCCAACCTGGAAGACAAAAGAAATGCAGCTCTTGTGGCTTGAGTATATCAAGTACTAGAAAATTAACGTGACTCCGGATCCTCCAGACTCGAAAAATAGAAGCATAAAGAAAACAATAGGAGGCAAAAAAAAAGGCAACTTGTCATCATGAGGAAGTTTTTGCATAATTAATTTATTGCCTTGTTATTTAGCCCTGTGGTGTACTGAGGAATACACTTAGTACAGCTTAGAGCCAGTCCTAGGTCGTGTTCCTGATCAATTCAGATGCTCGGAGTTCTTACTTCCCTGTTCAAAAGCTTTAAAACTTGAGGCTGTTTTGCAGTTAGTGCTAGATAGAAATTTCATTATTTTTGTTTGTTTTTTTTTTTCTCCATATTGCTGGTTTAATGTGTCTCAAGCTCTGCTTTCTTGCTCAAAACCGCAGTGGGCTTTTTGTTTGTTTCTTTTTAAAAGGGTTTTGGGTTTTTTGGAATGTATGGTGCCATGCCTAGCTACTAAGTTCCAACAGACTAACCACTTCAATCTGCTAAATGAAGGCTAAAATAAATTGTGAGGACTCTTACTTTGATTTTTTTACAAAAGATTTCTGAATATTACCAGCATATTTAAAGAAGTGCTTCATTTCTAAGTCTTTTTGGTGTCCCAAACCTGCTATTTTTCTAATCAAGTTTTTAGTAGTATTATTTACTGCAAATGAAAAACCTTTGAGCTAATTATCAGTTGACAGTAATGTACAAATCTCAAACTTCCAAATGAAGGGGGGGTTCTGTCACGTTACCTTTGAGCCAAAGGTGATAAAAATGCACTTACCACACAGGCAGGTCCCTTGGGCCTGATCACATAAAAGCCCAGCCCACCTGAGAGCATTCACAGGATGCTTTTCTGTGCAGTAAGTAACAAAAGATCACTTACACAGGGGCATCATTCGGGGAAGGAAAAAAAGATGGGTAAGCTGAACAGCAAGTGCTTTGTTAGGCCATTGCTGCTGTTCAGAATTACACCTGAGGAAAATACGGTAGCAGCCAGTGCACGTTTTGTTGCCTTTGCATCCACCCCGTGTTTTGATTTTCTGTCCTCCCGAGGAGAAGCAATCTCCTAGCAATGCACATCTTTGAGAGCAGCCACCTTGGCTTTGGTTTGGGTTTTTTTTTCCTTAGCTTTAGGAAAGCATCACAACATGAGGAGCATGTTGGCTGCTTAGGAAATGCACAACTGACTTAAGATATTTGAAGCTATAAATGGCAGCATCCAAGCTTGGGGGGGTACCAGCCTCTGAGGTACCCACTCAGGAGGGGATTCAGCAGAGCGTTTGGACTCCCTTGTAACCACGAGCACGTGAATAAACCTCTTGCCATCAGTTATTCACCTGCTCTCAGTTGTCTGCGTGTTCTGATGCTTCTGCTGGGTTGAGATTTAGAGGGGAGAGGGAGGATTCTTTTATTTTCTAACCGTTTATCTTCGTCAATAGTTTGCGCAAGCGGGTTACGGCCAGAGGTTTCTTTTTGGTTTTAAGGAGAATTTGTTTGTAGTTTTCAAAGTACCTTGTATCCTAAAGAAAATTTAGAGCCCTCTTTTAGGCATCCTTGTTCTGCATACAACTTGGTTTTTACTATTAATTTTTAAAACTTGTATTTAATAAAACATAGACTCAGTTTTGTCTGAAAATGTATTACAATTTATTTCTGCCATTTTTGTGTAAAATTTACAGAAACAGTGTTACATCGTGCGCTCCAAAGGTAATGTCTCATTCCTCTAAGGCTGTGTCCTTTCCTTTTCTTTCTGTTTTTATCTTTCTTGTTTTTCTGATCATATTGTTATGTGCATTGAATCCTTTGTTAGGACTGAAGTTCTTGGGGGGGAGGAGGGGTGATAAGATGCTTTTTATCAAAGTTGCTTTTTTTCTTCAGCAGTATCTTAAACCAATTTACTTTAAACTTGAGTGAAGAAAGATATTTGTCCTTCTGTAAATAGCTTGGATAATAGTATATGTTGTAAGGTGGATTTTGAATGTTTTAAACTATGAAAGCTCTGTATAGAAATGTTTTAATGAAATATTACTGGGGGGAAGGAGCTCATCATGACTCTAGGGTCTTAGGTTTTTTTTCTATAGATTTTTTTTTCCTCTAGGTTTTTTTTTTTTTCCTGTAGTACAAAGGCAATAAGTAAATTTTCTCCCAGTCTGAGGTGGTCCTTTTAAAGCCCAAGCTTGCAGAAGAAATGCCATGTTACAGCCCCAACGTTGAGAAGGGAAAACTTTCAGAGGCACAATGGAGAGTTGGGTTTCTTCTTCCCAGAGGAAGTAGCCCAACTCCTTGTCCTGCAGCTGAAAGGTTTTTCTTTTGGGATAATAATTTTCTTCATTGTTTTCACTTCATGAACAAGTAAATGACACAAATCCCATCCCTTTTATCTCCCAAATTGCCAGGGTATTGGAAGAAACTGTGACCTGTTTCAGCATCCCAACTGTCCCTTTCTTTGCTTATTGAGGACTAGGCTAGAGAAAGTCCATGCTTAAGTAATTTGTTCCATTGGCCTTCAAGTGCTCCAGCATTCACACCAACCATCTTTCAACCTATTGCTTTTTCTAGCAAATTCTAAGCACTAAATCTCATGTATTATCAGATTTGTTGAAGTAACTTCTGGGTTTTTTTCCCCCCTCCTTTAAATCAGCTTTATAATTAAGCCCGCTTAAAGTCTTTACTCAACAGCAGGTTGTCAATGCAGTTAACTTTTGCTGAAAGAACTTCAAAAGCTGTCAGAATCGTGCAGTTTTTAGCAGTATGTTCTGTTAGCAAGGGGAAAAAACACAAAGAACAGCCCCTGCTACTGAGAAATTCAGAGTTGTTTTGAGAGCATTTCTTTCCCTGTGTTAAACCAGAGAAGTCTTCTGTATTATTTAGTATTAGAAGTTAAAGATCTGGTTGGCATTTGGAACTTAAAGAAAATTACTCTCAAGAGTGTAAACACTCCTGATGTCACAGTCCCATCTTTTTGGCACGTGTTCCAGCCCTGCAGGGTTTTGTGACCTAATAGTTCAACGCTCGAGTGAAGAGAATGTGCTTAAAAAGTAATAGTTTAGTCTAGCAGTGAAAAACTGACTTCCTTGTATCACATCTGTGCTCCTGTAAAGTTAGGAAAAGCATCTGTGATTGACTGATCGATTGATTGCCTTGAGAGAGGGGACTTGGAAGATGCTAGAAAGGCAAAATAGTGCTTGGGGAGGGAGAGAGGAAGAATGTTTTCAAATATTCAAATGCAAATTGTCTTGACTTCTGTATTGGGGATAAAAAAAATAGAAGATGAGTGTAAATTCTGTTGTTCCTTACTGAATTTGTCTCATAGCAAGGCTCCCTGTGCATCCTTAAGGCTCACTTGTAGAATTTAATTTCCTTTTTATTTTACTAAAGGATATCTAGAGTTACCAGGTCATAGCATTAGCATCCAAAAGGTGAAATCTTAACAGCTAACGACATTCGCGCAGCCTCCAACTTTCCAAGTTGAAGTCAACTTGTGCAAGGAGTTCAGCCAAGTTTCCCTTTCAGGACAACAACTTAAGGGCAGTTGCACTTTTCCTTCAGGCTAGAAACAGCTAAACTGGGAGGGGAGAAGCTGAGAAATAAGGGGGATGCTGATGTTTATCAGAGAAAGAAGCTGCAGGGTAGAGTGTAACATCCGCTGACATCGTGCTGCAGTGGCTTTTGAGGAGCTTCCCAGCTCCTGAGCTCAACTGCTGTAGCTCCAGACAGAAATATTGCTTGGAATTCTGAGTCACGAGGCCAGTCGAGGAAATTGAGAGTAAGAAAAGTAACGGGGTGGGAGGAGGAAGTAAAAAAATCTTAACACACATGGTAACTTTTTTTATTTTCATTTTTATTTATTTTTAATAAACTGTGTCCTTGTAATATAAGAACCTGCCAATTCCAGAAACTCTTAAATTCCATTAGTCAGCTGATATTTATTGCCCGTTTGTATCTCTTCTGTGATTAAAAACATTAGTGAGCTAGATTTGAATGTCTGTTTAAAGGCACTTAGGAAGCAGTTGTTTGTTGCATGCATAAAGCGATGCTTGGTATGACTTTCAGCTATGCACAGTTAGCTAAACATCAGATAAATTTCATGTTAAAGTTTAAAAAAACCTGTGTGTAAAATCTGTAAAGTTGTTTTATTTCTAATTCTATGTATGTAACTGATTTTTTTCACTATTTTTTTGTCTTACCTTCACCCCCTTTTTTTTTTCCGTGCCATTCTCCTCCTCCTTCATCTGAATCCCTGATTTATTTATTTTATTTTTTACCATCTTGCTGTTTGTCCAACAGAACAACAAAACCTGCTCCTCATCTCGATGGGTAAGAATCCTTTCTAGTTTCTCCAGTAACAGCTAAAATTTGCAGGTTTTAAGTCTTTGCATCTTCTACTGAAAATAGAACACAATGGGGAAAACAGATTCTTAATTAATGCTGCAAGAGATGATAAAATAAAGCAAGATGGAAAACCAGAGTTTCAGTCCTATAAAAATTTCATATTGCAACTTAATTTCTAAAGCTGGTCAAAAACTTGGAAGGTCTTAAATCTCAGTGTTATTTCTTTTAAAAGTGGTGCTGCCCTTAGTCCATAGATCAGCGAGCTGAAGTGTCTGGTTTAATATATTTGATAGTACTCTCTTTTGTGGCATATTTTTAGCCCCAAAACATACTCCTCCTTGGCAGTAAAAGTCACAAGGCCAGTGGAAGGAGGGAAGAGAAATGTGGTGGGATAGAATGAAGCTGGAAATCCCTTCATTGTAACTGTCCCTGCAGTGCCAGTGGGAATTTCTCTGCTGAGTTTATATAGACCTCTAAATAAATGCTGCTTCTCTGGGCAGATCTGCTCTTTTTGGCCCTCTTTATACAGGGATTCCTGATCTCTCCGTTGCACTAAATGTCAAAAGGAGAAGGATGGGTTAGAAAATATCATCTATTTACCCTGCCCATGTAGGAAAGAGTAGAATGACCTCAAGTATTTCTCTCTCAGTGAACCAGAGTGAACCTCTCTTTCATGTTGCATGAAATCTTGACACTGTCTTGACTAGAGAAGTAATAGAAGTTGTATTGGTAAGGTTTTTAATGCATTTTGCAAGAGCTGAATGTTTATTTCCAAACAATGATTGTTTTCTTTTACTCTGAAATTAAGAGGAAAATAACTATGGCGAGGTATAAACATTTGTGCTTCCCAAATATTTTATTTCTGCAGCGTACACGTTGTCTTTGGACTGGTTATTTCTGGGTTTGAAGTAATAGAACAAATAGAAAATCTGAAAACTGATACTGCAAGTAGGCCCTATGCAGATGTACGAGTTATAGACTGTGGGGTGCTGGTTACAAAATCAGCAAAGGATGGTGAGTGATCATCTACTTAAAATTAATTAAATGCTGACTTTTCTTTTGGGGGAGTTTAAAAATTATGCCAACGTCTTAAAATCCTGATGGTAAATCACTAGAATCTTAGTAGAGCCTTGAAAACTTCAGTCTTGGTGTGAGTGAGGAGGACATAGCAAGGGAAGAACTTCCCTGATCTAAAGCTTTGTGCCTTGGAAAAATGTATGGCTGCTCCCATGTCTCCTTAATTAACGTTTGAGGTTAATGTGATGAACTCAAAAAGTAACTAGAACTGAGTTTTCAGACTTGGAAAGATGGAGACACAAAGATGGGCTTTTGCTGAAGTTGAATCCTGTGCAGCTTCCAAAGGTTTAAGGATCATTTCACATGAATATCTGTAGCCAACATCGTTTTCCTTATAATGAAACTTCATAGGGATTAAATTCTCTTAAATATATATTTGGCCAGGCACTGTAAAGTAGGGAAGTGTTACAAGTTTGAGTTTTCCAATTCACTTTTGACTTTCCTGAAGGATAACGTGGCTGTTTGTCCTTCCTTTAGAGAAAGTCAAGAGGATAGATCGTGTAGAAAGATGAGGATGCAGAAAAGAGGATGAAAAAGGTTTAGGAATAAGAAATATGCAACTGAAATAAATGTATTGAATATATAAATTACACAAATTTATTGATCTTTGTTTTGTAACCTCTGCATTGCCTTCTAAAGAAACTAAAAATGATCTTTTCTTAGCTGGGTATTCTGTTCTAACCCAAAGGTGGGGCTTCGGTGTTCAAACCTAAAATACACTTTAAAAGCAGAAAAGAGAGGGCAGAATCCTCCTTAAAATGATACTTATTCCCAAGCCCTTTTTTTATATTAGCTTGGCACAAATTAATGTTCAGCTCTGGTTATAAACATCCCATGTATTGACTCAAAAATGGTTTGGCTTTGCAGCAATGCTTCTTTACATGATGGAAGTTCCTACAGTTGACTTACAGCAAATAATGGAAGGGACTTTTTTTTTGTTTGGTTGGTTGCTTGGTGGGTTTTTGTTGTTGTTATTTTTATAACTACCTTTGCTAGAAAAAAATTGTATCATTCTATTGGTCTGGGTTTAGACTGGACACAACTCTGATACTTTATTATTATACTTGAATGCAACTCAGAGTGAGAAAAGTTCCCAGAGCTCCCCTGAAGCAGTACTGTGTGTATTTATACATAGATAAAACTGTGTGCTGTGCTGTGTGTATATATACACACTACACACCTGTACACACTGTAAATGGAAAAAAAATCTGTTTTAAGCTTTGGAGAAGAAGAAGAGAGTGTGTTCTGAGTCAGAAGCTACAGACTCTTCCTCCAGTGCATCAAGCTCTTCAGAAACTTCATCTGACAGTGAAGCTGAAAATGAAAGAAGCAGGAGGAGGAAGCGTAAAAGAAGAGCTAAAACTAAACAACCAAGAAAACGAAGAAAGGAAGAGAGGAAGAAAGAGGATATAAGGTGCAAGCGAACTTCAAACCAAAGACGGTGACTAATTAATTAAATATTCTTAAGAGTTTCAGGGAGATCTGAGAAATACAACTTGGTTTGCATCAAGCAATGGCTATGAAAATGCTTTTATTTAAGTTTAGATTGTCTAAAAAAAAAAAAGCTGAGCTCGTTGGGTGGATTTTTCCATGTGAGAGTTTAAAATCTTTGTTCACAGAAGGCAGAGCAACTTTGGGATGAGGAAATCTCAGTATGTTCAAGTATTAGGGACTCGGAATAGCTGCGTTCAAGTGAGACATCAGGCAAAGGATAGATCTGTGCTATGTATTCGATTCTATTTAAAAAATATTTCATCACAAAGGGGAAATTAAAAGCAAAATGATTTGCTGTAAAGCAAGAACTGAATCATCTTCCCAACGATAGCATGCAATCCTCCCTTAGCCTGAAAGGGGTTCTTAATAAAACACATTTTGCTTGTTAAGCCATCTCAAAATTGGAAGCATCGCACGGACTCGGTTTAGAACTGGCTTTAAAGAGAGGTGGTTGATCAGTTGATGCTTTATTTTGATTTATCCACTATTTTTGTCCCCCTAGCAGCCTTTCTGACAAGAGTGATCTAACAGAAAAAGCAGTCGATGTTAGCGCAAAGAGGGACAAACCTGTGGTACGTCCTGAAGAAATCCCCCCAGTGCCTGAAAATAGATTTTTGCTAAGAAGAGATGTGCCTGTTGTCAATGTAGACCCTGAACCGTAAGGAACATTGAGCTTTCTTATTCTGTTGACTTGGAAACGATGCATAAAATACTCCTGTTTACCGTTCTGTTACAGGGATAAATGGTTGTGGGGGTTACAATTTAGAAATGAGGTCATTTAATTGTCCTTGTTACAGTTTTCTTGGTAATATTCCTTATGACTTGGGTCAGGGAAATCCACTTTCCTTGGCCCTTAAGGGCTGTGCATGTTAAAACCTTAACCTCAGTTACAATAAAAAGAAAAAAAGGGTGAATAATTCCAGGAAGAAATTTTGCCCTTTAAACCACAGCAAATATTTGATTGCGAGGAAAATTTGGTGATTTGGAGAGGTGATTTTTTTTTTTTAATCTTCCCTGGACCAAAGAAGAAACTTTGGTTCAAAATCAGTCAACCACAGTTTTATTGTCGAGGGCAATAATCATCTTTTGATACAAAGGAAGTCGTGACTTCAAGTCACCTGGATTTTGTGGTTTGCACACCTACTAAATTGTGTTTAGGTTCTTTCTGTATCAAATTCCTTTGGTTTTGGACTCAGGTGAGTTAATACTTTGCCAGATATCTCTAGAATCAGTTGGGGTTGGGGGTGTTTACTTTCAGTTAATGGTATAGTCTCCTGTAAGCTTTTTCTTGAAACATGACAGTTTCCAAAGCCAGCAACTGCTTCTTTCAGGGTTATTACACAGACTGTAAAAGGACATTACAGCTGAAATATCTCTCGCTGGTTCAGAAAGAAGCAAAGCTTTAGAACCTGTGGACTGTAACTGCTGAGATCCTGAAACTTCTGTGTTCTTACCCTGATGCATGCACCAAACCCAAGTTAACCTCTTGAGAAAAGCCCCGTGCCACTTCAGCAAAGTGCTTTGCAAATTCATCTTTAGCATTTATTTCCACCTCTTGTTTGGAGAACTCACTGAATTCTGCCTTCTCAATATATATGAATAAGATGATTTGGCATGATGAACTTAAAATTAGTTTATTTTTCTTTTATTTCTTTGTGTAAGCTTATATTTTATTTAATTTATTTAGGAAGCTGCTTGATGCTGCTCCAGTTCTGCCTGACCAGAAACCATCCGTCTCGAAGTCTGGACGAAAAATTAAAGGAAGAGGCACAATAGTATGTGACAGTTGAATTTTTTAATTCGGTTTTTTTTCCCCACTTTCCTCTCACCCAGAGTATCTTCTCTGACCTTGAGCTTTGATTTTCCTACATTAGCTACTTAATGTAAGTTGTCAGATTTCCTCAGGTGTCCTGGTTGAGACTGAACCTTTAGAAAATCACAGATGATGCTTCATCTGGTTACTTCTTCACCATGCTGGTAGTGAAGCATTTTGACTGATGCACAAACCTGGTCCTTGGGTAGTATTGGTTTGGGGGTTTTTTTCCTACGTCCCTCTCTGCAGATTGCCCCTGTTTATGCAGATTTCATTTCTAGTTCAGATCTTTGGTATCCAGAAGACTTCTGCTTTTGCCTTAGTTCCCCTGTACTCAAGCAAAAGTTTTCTTGGCTCTTCTGTAATAACCCACAATACAGAGTCCAAACCAGTGCACAGCTATGCTCTTGGTTTTCAGTTTGTAGAAGACTGAACCCCTCTCTGCTCTGGGGAGACCCCTCTGCAGTGCTGGGGCAGCTCTGGAGTGCACAGCAGAGCCAGGGAGCTGGGGGAGCGGGGCCAGAGGAGCCCCAGCAATGCTGGGAGGGCTGGAACCCCTCTGC
>JANHFX010007975.1:24227-34506 GCA_027560015.1 Chloroceryle amazona
GGAGCCCTTCTGGCTCTGACAGCTCCTGACAGGAGGCTGGAGCCAGGGGGGTCGGGCTCTGCTCCCAAGGAACAAGCGCCAGGACAAGAGGAACCGGCCTCAAGTTGTCCCAGGGGAGGTTTAGGTTGGAGCTGAGGAACAATTTCTTCCCCTTGAGGGTTGTCAGGGCCTGTCCCAGGCTGCTCAGGGCAGCGGTGGAGTCCCCATGATCCCTGGAGGTGTTTCCAAGCTGTGGTGCTGAGGGACATGGGTCAGTGGTGCCCTGGCAGTGCTGGATTAACAGTTGGACTTGATCTGAAAGGTCTCTTCCAATGGAAACGATTCATTGATTCTTTCTGCGATTGCAAACTTAGTGATGAAAGCCAGTGCTCCAGAATTTCAGATGACTCGATCCTAAATATGAGGTTCTATGAAACTCTGATGGGCAAACCTCAAAAGGAAAACTGAAGAATATTCTATATGGTCATAATGACAAATGGCAAGTGTTCCTGATAGTTCTTTGTTTACAGAGTGCGTTCGGTTTATTGCTGTACTGCAGCCTACCAGCTAAAAGAACATTAAATAAGATGATGTTTTAAAACAATGTGGGTTTAAGAATCCTTGTCCTGTGGACTAGGGTCATTAAACCATCAAATCTCTTTACACAGATTCTGTAACATGCCAAATTTACTGATATTGGCTGATCCATTTCATGTAGGAGAAGAAGCTCTCTTGCCAGTGATGTCATTCCATATCTTGAAACCAGTGTCACAAGCTCAATCAAAAAACAGTTGTCTGGTTGTCAGGGCTGGGTGTGTGTTTAATTGCTTTTGTAAACTTAATTAATTGCATCGGAGGTGGGGAAAATATTTAGTTTAACTGAAGTTTTTTTAAGGGTTTCCACTTAAACTGGGGCTGCTTTGTTTGTTTTCTAGGTTGAGTGACCCGTGTACAAGCAGATGGGATGAACGAAGCGCATCCCGGAGGTCAAGATCTTGGTCCCACAACGGTTATTCTGATCTAAGTACTGTGAGATATTCTAACCATCACAAAAAGCACAGAAAAGAGAAAAAGAAGGTGAAACATAAAAAGAAATCAAAAAAGCAGAAGCATTTCAAGAAGCACAAGCAAACGAAAAAAAAGAAAACGTCGGCCTCATCAGATGTAGAATCCTCTCATTCCTTCCTCAGGAGAACAAAATCATCTCGTGATCGCGAGAGGAAATCTCGTTCTTCCTCATCGTCTTCTAGACGCTCATCCAGAAGAGACTGGTCTAAATCGGACAAGGAAGACCAGAGCTCATCCACTTCATCAAGCAGAGGGACTCGATCATACTACAGGTCCAGGTCCAGATCTAGATCTAGGTCTAGATCAAGATCTTATTCCCGAAGAAGTTCTAGATCAAGATCAGCCTCTAAATCATCGCGTTCTCGAAGTAGGTCACGGTCAAGTTCCAACTCTAGGCATCAGAAGACAGTTTCTAGTTCTCCACAAAATATTTCAACACGGTTAAATGAAAATACATTGATCAAGGTTGTGGAGCCTGTCAGAGCAGTTATGCTCCCGACCGATAAAGTTGTCGTACCACCAGTTGTCCCAGAAACCCTTCCTGTTATACCCTTAAGTGATAGTCCACCGCCTTCAAGGTGGAAACCTGGGCAGAAACCATGGAAACCATCTTACGAGCGAATTCAAGAAATGAAAGCTAAAACAACCCCTTTACTGCCCACGCAAACTAATTACAATTTAGTAGTCATTAAAGAGGCTAACACCTCTTCCTCCTACCGTAAGCGACAGAGGAGTTCAGAGAGCGATCGAAGTGGTTATTCCAAGTATCGTAGCGAGAGGAGCTCAGATAGTTGGCCGAGATCAAGAACCAGGTCCTCTCGAAGTAGGTCATACTCCAGATCTTACACGAGATCTAGAAGCCCATCTAGCTCTAGGACCAAGTCTCGTTCTTCCGGCAGGTCAGCGTCTCCGAGTAAATACCGCAGTGACCGGTCAGGTTATAGTGAGTCGACGTCTTACTATTCCCTCAGTGAGGACGATAGACACAGAAACAGAAGAAAATCCCCCTCCAGTGATCAAAAAGCTCGGCCTCTTAAACTGAGGCAAGAGACGAGCTCTGAAAGTACTCTCCCGTATAAGTGTACAAAAGACTACGATGAGTCTTCTCAAGGGTTGAAAGAGAGCGACAGTTTATCGTCTTCAGACTTCTCTACCGACAGTGAGCGTTCTGCCAAAAGGAAAGTTGTCCAAGACAAAGAAGGCCACTTTCGATTAGGAGATAATCAGAAACAGGATAAAAATAGCGGAAGTTCCGAGCGAGGGGAGGAGAAATCCAAACGCCAGCGGGATTCTGATCACGCTAAAAAGAAAGGGGCTAAGGAGAAGTCTTCTGAGCAGCCTGCAAAAACGAAACGAAAATCCTATTCAGGTAGTAAGTGGGACTCTGAATCCAATTCTGAAAGAGGGGAGGTCAGGCGGAAGAGGGGAGATTCCAGACCCTCCTCTAGTAAAGAAGAAGGAGAGGCCACCTCCGAATCGGATACGGAGCGTAGTGTGGATAAAAGGATTAAAAACCAATTAAATTATTCAGAAGGCTTTCTGGATTCTGACTGTACGTGGAAGACAAGCAAGCAGTCGTCATCTTCCGAATCCGACAGTTCTTGCTCTAGCTCAACAAGAGGAAAGTCAAAAAAACACAAGCACGCATTGAAAAAAACCCTTAAGAAATCACATTCCAAAAAAGTGAAAGAAAAATCCAAAGGGAAAAAGGAGAAGAAACACAAAGTTCAGAAAAGAAAAGAACTGTTTCACTGGCAGCCTCCCCTGGAGTTTGGCGAAGAGGAAGATGATGAGCTAAATGAAAAGCCGGTTACCAAGGAGGATAAAAAAGAAAAGCAGCTTATCAGGGACATAAAGGATAAACCCCAAGTTAATGAGAAGGATGAAATAATCAAAGAGAAAATGGGAAACGGTGAAAAATCTCGTGCGGATGAAAACCTTTTAGGTAAAAGTGCTGCCTGCTCTGCCTCACCAGATCCCAGTAACCTTAATAAAGACGGTCTCGAAACAAACCCTTCCACCAGTGTTTTAAACTCGGGAATAAACGTGACCTCTTGCAAGAGCGAGGTGAACCAAGCTGAAGAAAGTACGGAGAATGGTCTGGAAGATGTTATTCAGACAGATGACAACATGGAGATTTGTACCCCGGATCGTAACTCGCCGGGGAAGGTTGACGTGGGTGTTTTGTCTCCTGTCATTCTCACTGCTAAACCTCAGGCTTTAAGTGCTGGTATAAACAAAGATCTGCAGGTTGAGACCCCTGAACAAGATGCTGTCAAACTAGGAAACAATATTATAATAGACTTTAATATTGAAGAAGAAAAAGAAACGGGAAGGCAAGAAAATAACTGTGTCCCTTTGTCCAGTGCTAAAGACTGTAGTGTAAAAAGTGAAAGTACTGAAAATCCCCAGAGCAATGTGGTCGATAATAAATGGAAACCGTTGCAAGGTGTTGGGAACTTACAACCAACAACAGTTAGTACCTCTGTAGAAGTTAAGAACGTAGCTTCAGCACCGGAGCCTAAACCAGCAGGTTTAAGAATTGAAATAAAAGCTAAAAATAAAGTCAGGCCTGGATCTCTTTTTGATGAAGTTAGAAAAACAGCGCGGCTAAACCGAAGGCCGAGGAACCAGGAAAGTTCCAGCGAGGAAGAATCGCCGAGTCGGGATGACAATAGCCCATCCAGGAGTCTCAGTAGATCACGAAGTAAATCTGAATCCAAATCCAGACACAGAACAAGGTCCATATCTTACAGTCACTCAAGAAGTCGGTCCCGAAGTTCTACATACTCATATAGGTAAGAAGCTTCTGTTAGCTTGAAAATTGTGATGTTTTTAAGGCTTGTTTTTCTTTTTCAACTCTGTTTCTCTCTTAAACAGCACTGTATGGGTTAGCAAGGGTGGAGCAGTAACTGGTACAGGTGAGGGGTAGACCCGCTGGAAAGCAGCTCCATAGAGGGTGACCTTGGCATCCTGGTGGACAAAAAGTTCTCCATGGGGCAACAATGTGCCCTTGTGGCCAGGAAGGCCAATGGCATTCTGGGGGGCATTAAGAAGAGTGTGGCCAGCAGGTTGAGGGAGATTATCTTCCACCAACTCTGCCCTAGTGAGACCTCACCTGGAGTATTGCATCTAGTTCTGGGCTCCCCAGTTGAAGAGGGGCAGGGAAATAGTAGAGTCCAATGGAGGCTGCAAAGATGCTGAAGGGACTGGAACATCTCTGGTGAGGGAAGGCTGAGAGCCCTGGGGCTGTTTAGCCTGGAGAAGAGCAGCCTGAGAGGGGATCTGATGAATGGTTACAAATCTCTGCAGGGTAGGGGACCAGGAGAAGGGGCCAGGCTCTTGTCAGTGGTGCCTTGGGATAGGGTGAGAGGCAGTGGTAGCAAGGGGACACACAGGAAGTTCCAGCTCAACATGAGGAAAAACTTTTCACTGTGAGGGTGACAGAGCCTGGCCCAGGCTGCCCAGAGAGGCTGTGGAGTCTCCTTCTCCAGAGAGATTTGAAACCTGCCTGGCTCTGTTCCTGTGTGGGCTGCCCTGGGTGACCCTGCTCTGGCAGGAGGGTTGGACTCCAGAAGTCCCTTCCAACCCCTTCCATTCTATTATTCTATGATGGAATCAATGCTTAGCTTACAAGATAAAGCTTTATAATGCTTTTGCTTGCTGTTTTCTGCTGCTTTTTTCCTTCTTCTTTTGTGCTTTTCAAAGTTGTTTGTTGGTTGTAGGTCAAGAAGCTATACCAGAAGCCGAAGCAGAGGATGGTACAGTAGAGATCGGTCAAGAAGTCGAAGTAGCTCTTACCACAGTTACAAGAGTCGTAGGTGAGTTTCTCTGCCTGGAGATAACATTGGGGGGTGTTACAAAAGTCATTTCTTTAATGTTTTGTAGTGCAGAGAAGGAATTCTGAGCCCACTCTCTTCAGCGCTTGTTTCCGATTGACTTAAAATGTCTCTGTGTTTATTTTGTCAGCCGCACCTACAGTCGAAGTAGATCCAGAAGTAGTTCTTACGGTCATCACAGTCGATCCAGGTATGGATTATAGTTATAAACAAACTCTCCACTGAATAGCCTTCTTGTAGTCATGTCTCAGAATATCCTTTTAACGACGGTACTTAAATAGAAAAGCAAAGTCAAGCTAAGACACGTTTAAAAGCTGAGAAAAACCAACCAAATCACCCTGGCGTTACAGTTACGGGTGATGATAGAAGTGATAGAGAACACTTCTCCTTTTATTGTGAAATTAAAATTGAGTTATAAATGGAATCACTTTGCTGCTTGTTTTCAGCAGTATTAGCACCCAGGAGTTTTACTGCATCTGCAGTTTGCGGAGAAAAACAGAAATCTTCAAATCCCCAGCAAGTCTTTTCTAGATGAATACATCAGAGATTTTTACTGTTGTTTTCAAGATACCTGTATTTAAACTTCTCTAAACTGTAGAATTACTCTGTTTACCACATCCTTCAAAAGTCATTTCAATAGAACCACTCGTCTCTGTCTCTAAACATCTTTAAAACAGGAACTTCAAATAAATAGCATTATAAACAAGGTGGAAATTTACAGTTCTTTTCCTTTCCCTTTATAGCAGGTCGTACACATATGACAGTTACTACAGCAGGAGCAGGAGTAGAAGCAGGAGGAGTGACAGCTATCGACGGTCTAGAAGCTATGACAGGAGATCCAGGTATGGGTTTGCTCCCGTGACTTTGACACTTCATTACACAAAAGAATTTGCTAAATACATAATGAAGATGTTCCTGAGCACTAATTTGAAGTGTTTGTTCTGGGCTTTTTTTTTTGCCCAAGCATAAAAAGCTACCTTGTTACCAAAAGGAATAACTGGGAAATGAGTAAATTTATATAAATTGATATATTAAATAATTATTAAAAATTAGAGCCCAATGTGTGAGTGAGGAAATCAGAATTTCTGATACACTGAACGTGAGGATGGGGAAGAAAGCAGGATAAAGATTTGCAAAGGCTCCAGCTCGCTGTACGTACACGTTCAGAAGAAGCAGGTTTGAAGTTTGGGGTAGGTTGGATGTTATTTTTTAATTTTTTTTAATTATGTCCCATATTAGTCAGTGGTAAATCAGGCAGATCTTCAAGACTGCTGCAAATTTTCACCCTCTGCTCTCCTCATACTCATTCTTTGTACCACCTCTTAATGGACTTTGCTCTCACCCATCTCCCCACCTCATTCTGACAGTAAGACAACTTTCATCTTGTGTTTGAAATTAATGAGATTAATGAAGCCTGTGGAATTTAGGCATCCAAACTCATCGTTTTAGGATATTGGGAAGCTGCAGAGAAACAATGGTGGATTAGGATATGCTCAGTTAGGAAGCTTGCCTTAGAGGCACGAGGCTAGAAAATTCCTAATAAAATTGTATTCTCTGTAATTTGCATACGTCCTCTGACTTGTCTGAAACCATCTGGCCTCTCTCTTGATGTTTGGCCGGGTGCTGAGCTTAGAATTCTTCTGAATAAGCCAAAACACTTTAATCCACAACTTCCACTCCGCAGACACTCGCACACTCCCATCGTTACGGGGCCTGATTCTTCAGATCCTTCTCAAAATGAAAAACTGCAAAATAGAGCAGGGATTTGTGAAGTGAGCTTAGCTGAGAAGGCTTGCAATATAAAGTGATATCAATATAATACCAAATTATATTTGCTAGAATATACGTGTCAGTCAGCCGTTAGCATTTACAAAACCAGTTGTTTCAGATGAGTTCTTAGAGGGATCAAGAAATGTTGTAGTTAAAAACCCGCTTTGAGATGAGGTTTTGTCCTGTGGCGCTGATAATTATTTTCATTTTGAGTGTCCCTCACCAAATACTTGAGTTGTATGGAGCAGGATCCTGTTAAAAGACTTCCTGACTCTTCTCTTCGTCTCTCGAGCGCGTCTGTCTTGGCACTTTCTGTTTTGCATGACACAGTTCTGATATCAAAGCTCCAAATACTCATCTTTTCTTTGCAGATCTTACGGCTCGGACAGCGAAAGCGATCGCAGTTACTCCAACAATCGAAGTCTCAGTGAAAGCAGCAGATACAGCTGAAAAAGTTTCTTTGACAGAAATGGAGCTTAATTATTAATATTTTTTTGCTATGTTAAAAAACCCAACCTGTTTTGACAGTGTCACAAGTGAAGCTGGAGGATGTTTACTGAGCTGGAACTCTACCATTTAACAGCCAACTCCTTTGAGGGACTCTACACTTATGAAGTACTGAGCTCAACTCAACTGAATTTATTTTGGTTTTATTTTTTTTATTATTTCTAAAGTCAGATGCTACTTTTACAAAATAGAAAAACAAAAGGAAAAAAAAAAAAACCACACACACCACAAAAACCAACCAACCAGTTTTATTTCCTTGAATTGAATTTTTCCAAGCCATGAATGACACGTAACTGAATTTGCTGCTACTGCTTTTCTGGGTGCAGCAATCGGTCCTGTCTTCAAGTATGTTTATAAACACCTGAGGGCTTTCTCCCTCTTACTAATAAATATACTCTAGCAACTATAAAACTGTGAAGAAACCATCTTGCAGAGGCTGATGTTTCTAGTTTAAAATGCCTTTTTCTTTTTTTTCCTCAATGCTGGAAGATGAGTTCCATGCTGGAAGATGAGTTCCATGCTGTCTTGCTTGCTGGTTGTTTTTCTTGCATCACATACAGCGTCTACACCACAGCTAGGGGATGAAAACAAAAGACTGCCCTCTCCATCTTAATCCTTCCTGTCCTGGGACATCACAGAATTCTGCAGACAAGGGTGAGATTCTGCGCACCAGGAATTGTCAAGCGGTGAGCAAAAGCCTGAGGAACGGGGTTTGATCTTAATATCCATCTTCTCTAAACTTTTCTTGGCTTCAGAGTGAATTTTTGTGGTCAGCAATGTTCGTAACAGTAAAAAACTGAATGGAAAAAGGTGTTTCTAAACACCTTCTGAATTTCATTTCACTTCGTACCTGGAGAACTTCAACACAGTTTGGAAGCTGAATGTTGTCAACTGTTGAGTCCAGCAGGAGTTTGCTCAAAACCCCTCAGTTTTACTAAAAAAAAGAGGGTGATTTGTGGAGATAACAAACCCTGCTGGTTCCTTTCTATCTGTAAGTGTATCCCATTTGCTAGAGGGAACAGCAGGTACTGATACTGCAGAGCTTGAACTATAGATTGCTAACGTGACGCTAAAACTCCACAGACAAGACTTTTAATACCAAAAATGACTCCACTCTACAAGTAAACTGTTTGCAAACAAAGAAAAAAAGATTTAAACTGAAGAGCATTGAGTAATTTTTTTGCAATATTTCAATGGAGTTGATTTAAACTAATTTGTAAAGTTTTTCCAGTGTTTTGAAATGTTTTTTTAATGGCATAATGTAACCTGAAAAGCAGGGTCTGTAGTGAAAAAACAGACTGAAGAGCTTTATTAGAGTTAATGAGTATGGTTAGGTTATAACAGATTCCATTACTCTCTGTACTGTCTTGAGATGCCTTCATTTTCTCTGATGTTTTCAAATATTGAAAGTGTTTTGTTTTGCAACCTCATCAGGACCCAACAGCTTTGAAAATTACAAGTGGTAATTTCTCGCTTAGACCTCCCTTCACATCCCTCCCCCCCTCCCACCCTGCTTTGCTTGAATGAAACGATCCAAAAATCAGCTTTTGGTCCACTTCTAAAACATAAAAAGGAAGTTCAAAGGGAAGTGTGAAGGCTGTAATGAATCCTCCCCTCCATTTATCAGAAAAGCTTCTCACTTTGCAGAAGAGCCCCCAGTTCTGGACTTACACCCTTCCTCCTCTTCTCCAACTCTCTGCACTTCATCCTTTCCAAGCACAGTTTTGCAAATTCCTTATGCTTTTCTAAAGTACATTTATTACACATCCACAGACAGTCATTTCACATATTTCATCACTAACACAAGATAATCTTTGTCGCTGTGTCGTAGTTTTAAGTAATTTGTTGGGGTTTTTCCCCTCCCTCACTGGGAAAATAGAACTAGCACTGTAACAAAACAGACAAATCCAACCCTCCCTGCTCACTACTTCTAGAGAAAAAATAACTCCAGGACCAGACTTTGCATTATTTCAGATCTGAGGTGACTACTTTGTATTTTTAAGGCCAGGAAAAGGAAATGGGATCGATCAATTAATTGTAGTTGTCCAAAATGATTGCAGTTCCACCACTGCTTATTTCATCTCTGGAACTAAAGCTTTATAAAGAAACTCCATCTGGTGGAGGGGTGTGAGGAAAAGGCTGGGGCCTGAGGAGAGGGAATATTTTTACTTAGTCAATTGTGCTTTGGGTAAAAATTGTACCCCTTGAGCTGGTTTTCTAACGTCGCTCTCTGGTTTTGCAAAATTTTGTTATTCAAGAGTGGGCGCTGTTTGTAAAATAAACTTTTGTACATATCTGCAAATGCTGGTTTAGCCACGGCTGGAAACTAATCCCTTGCTGTTGGGTGGGGAGGGGGTGGGAAGGGGCAGGAAAATGAAAAGTACACCCCGATTTTTGTAGCCACGAGATGCCGCAGATGTTGCCTTTCCCTCTCCTGACCTACATAGAGAACGATTCCTCAGCAAGACTTTCTGGGCCGGGTTTACATAACAGTCAGCAAAAGAACAAATACTTTCAAATTGTCAAGTGATTTGAGGTCTCCTCGTTGCCACAAGATACCAAAAAGGTTCCTCTCCTTTCTGAAAAGGTGCAGAAATCTCGACGTGGGCTGAGTTTAACCACTTTGCTAAATCTTCTTCCCCCAATCTGCGATCCCCCATCACTTCTGTAGAGCGTTGGAAATGTGGTTCTTTGTTCAAGGCAGCAGCTGTAAGGGCTCAGCTGCCTAATCCCTTAGTGTTTTAGACCTTCTGTTCAGGAAAAAGTGGATTTCATTGGTAAATAGCGGCTTTGTCCAAAGGGAAAGGCTAATTGCTTTGGTCTGAGGTGAAAAGGACAAGTGCAAGTGATTCCTTGTGGCCAGCAGGACAAGGGCAGTCCCACTGGACTGGGAACTCCTTGAATCCTGGGGTCAGTTCTGGGCCCCTCACTCCCAGCAGGACATGGAGGGGCTGGAGCGTGGCCAGAGAAGGGCAATGGAACTGGGGAAGGGGCTGGAGCACAAGGGGGCTGAGGAGCAGCTGAGGGACCTGGGGCTGTCCAGCCTGGAGAGAAGGAGGCTCAGGGGAGCCCTTCTGGCTCTGACAGCTCCTGACAGGAGGCTGGAGCCAGGGGGG
>JANHFX010007976.1:0-77260 GCA_027560015.1 Chloroceryle amazona
CCCCCCTCCCGCGCCGTAGGACCTCAGCCGTGGTCTCCACCCGTTAGAAGGTCAAGCTCCCATCACCCGCTGTAGTAAACAGGTAACTGTCCAGGCCGCAGGCTACAGCGAGTGCCTGAACCTTTCACCTGCTAGGAGTGGAAGCCCTGGGAACTGCTGTGTGTGGTGCGAATAAATTGATGACCTGATCATGCAAGTAGCAGAGTTGCAGGATGAGGTGGAAAGGTTAAGGAGCATCAGGCTGAGGGTGGCAGAGTTACAGGATGAGGTGGAGAGGTTAAGGAGCGTCAGGGATGCTGAGGAAGAAATAGACTGGAGGAGCCAGGCTCTGCCAGCCTTGATGCAGAAAAAAAAATAAAATTAATAAGAACTCAGGATCAGGTACCCCCTGTATCCTTCCCCTGTCGGGATGGAGGTAGAAGCCTAAATGATAAGGTGTTGAGGCAAGTTCATGCTCAATGCAGCAGAGTAACTCCTACCCTGTCCACTGCCTCCCACCACCTCCATAGGGGGCAATGGCAACAAGTTCCTGCCCATTGTGGCAGGCATGTTTCTCCAGTTACCTCCTCAGCACCCCAGTTGCCCTTGTGGAACAGGTTTGATGTCTTGCAAGTGCAGCTAATCAATGAAGAAGGGGAATCGTCAGGCTTGGAGGTGTTCCCAAGATTAAGGAAGTCCAAGACCAGGATTCAGATGTCTTCTATAAAAAAAAATAAAATAAAGGTCACTGTTATTGGTGACTCCCTTCTGAAGGGAGCAGAGGTCCCAATATTCAGACCTGACACACTTCTAAGAAGTGTGCTGCCTCCCTAGGGCCCGAGTTAAGGACACAGAAAGAAAGCTTCCTACCATAGTATGGCCCATGGATTATTATCTGCTATTAACTTTCCAAATAGGCAGTGACGATCTTGAGAGAAGAGTGTTTCTATAACAGGAGTTGGCCGGGCTTATTGGCAGAGCTTTAAACTAGATTTGAAGGGGGAAGAGGGAAAAAACAGACTCAATGGAGACAAGCCTGGGATGTTTGTGGGATGGTGTACCAGATTCATTGCTATCCCAGGGGCTATTTGTACCCACAATGGTAACAGATGCTTCTCTACTAAGTCTCTGAAGTGTCTCTATGCCAGTGCAAGAAGCATGGGAGATAAACAAGATGAACTGGAAATCTGGGTGCAGTCGCAGGGCTATGATCTCATTGCCGTTACAGAGACATGGTAGGATAGCTCACAGAACTGGAATCTGGTAATGGATGACTATGTACTTTTTAGGAAGGATATACTGATAAGGCAAGGCAGTGGAGTTGCTCTCTGTGGGTAAACAACTAGAACGCATTAAGCTTAACCCAGGGGGAGGTGTTGAAAGCTTACAGACTCAACAAGAAAGGCCAAGGCTCTCTTGGAACTTAGTCTTGCTAGGGAGGTAAAAGAAAACAAGAGCAGCTTTTTCAAACGCAGCAATGATAAAAGGAAGAGTAGGAGAAAAGTGGGTCCACTGGTAAATGATGTGAGAGATATGGTAACAGAGGATGCAGAGATGGCAGTGTTGTTGAATGCCTTCTTTGCCTCAGTCTTTACTCCCAAAACCAGCCCTCAGGAGCCCCAGTCACTGGAAGTAAGAGAGCAGAACTGGAGAGAGGAAGACACTCAGCTGGTCAGTCAGGACTGGGTTAGAGATCATTTGCATAAACTGAAAACACACAAATCCATAGGTCCTGATGGGGTGCATCCATGTTGCTGAGAGAGCTGCCTGATACTGTTGCTGAGCTGCTCTCCATCATTTTAAAAAAATCATGGAGAATGGGAGAGGTGCCTGATGACTGGAAGAAAGCCAATATCACTCCAGTCTTCAAAAAGGGCAAGAGGGAAGACCCAGGCAACTGCAGACCAGTCAGCCTCACCTCATCTCTATCCCTGGAAAGGTGATGGAGCAGCTCATTCTGGAGGTCATGTCTAACCACATGGAAGAAAAGAAGATTATCAGGCATAGCCAACACAGATTTACCAAAGGGAAATCTTGCTTGACTAATCTGATACCCTTCTATGAAGCCATGACCAAATGGGTAGATGAAGGGAGAGCAGTGGATGTCATACACCTTGACTTCATCGAGGCTTTTGATACTGTCTCCCATAGCATCCTCATAGAAAAACTCAAAAAATGTGGCCAAGACAATTGGTCTGTGAGGTGGATTGAAAACTGGCTCAACAACAGAGTTCAGAGGGTTGTGATCACCGGCACAGAGTCATGTTGGAGGCCTGTGGGCAGTGGTGTTGCCCAGGGATCAATACTGGGTCCAGTTTTGTTCAATATCTTCATCAATGACCTGGACAAGGGGATAGACTGTTCCCTCAGCAAATCTGCTGATAATATGAAAATGGGAGGGGTGACTGGCACAGCAGAAGGCTGTGCTGCTATCCAAAGAGTTCTGGACAAGCTAGAGGGGTGGGTGAAGGTGAACCTCATGAAGTTCAATAAGGACAAGTGTAGAGTCCTGCACCTGGGGAGGAATAACACCAGGCACTAGTACAGGTTAGGGGTTGTCCTGCTGGAAGGCAGCACCATGGAGAAAGACCTTGGAGTCCTAGTGGATAGTAAGTTATCCATGGGACAGCCATTTGCCCATGTGGCCAGGAATGCCAATGTCATCCTGGGGTACATTAAGAAAACTGTCAGATCTAGGGATGTTCTTATCCCCCTCTACTCTGGCCTAGTGATACCACACCTGGAATACTGTATCCAGTTTTGGGCTCCTCAGTTTGAGAGACAAAGATCTACTGGAGAGAGTCCAGTGGAGAGCTATGAGGATGATTAAGAGATTTGAGCATCTCCCCTATGAAGAAAGGCTGAGAAAACTGGAGTTGTTTAGTCTTGAGAGGAGAAGACTGAGAAGGGATCTTGTTAATGTCTACAAATACCTGAAGGGTGGGTGTCAAATAGAAGGAACCAACCTCTTTTCTGTAGTGCCCAGTAATAGGACAAGGAATAACATGTATAAACTTGAGCATAGAAGGTTCCACATCAACATGAAGAGAAACTTTTTTACTGTGAGGGTGACAGAGCACTGGAACAGGCTGCCCAGAGAGGTTGTGAAGTCTCCTGCTCTGGACATAATTCAAAACCTGCCTGGATGTGATCCTGTGCAATCTGCTCTAGGTGAACCTGCTTTGTCAGCGGGGGTTGGACTCAATGATCTCTGGTGGTCCCTTCCAACCCCTAACATTCTATGATTAAACTGGTTTGTTTGTCTAGAAAATGCATAATCAGCCCTTCAAACTTTTGTTCTACTACCTATAATTAATACTAATTAAGGCTGAGGCTCTCACGTATGAAATGGTTGAGAAAATCTGCAGGGTTTGGTTTCCTATCTGTCAACTTTTATTTGAAAACAGCAGGTTAAATTCCAATCTAAGGAACGTTTAGCCTCAAACTATCACACAGATTGTTTTGTATCCACGTAATTGCCAAAGACTGCTTTGGTCAAAACTCCTGAACATCTTTTATTGCTAATTTTGACAATAAACCTGTTAATTAGTTAATTGCAAAGCATTAGTGAATCAAGTAAAAAGGATCCATCTGTTTTTAAAATAAGATTTCTTCTGGGCATAACATTTACAAGGCATAGACACCATACACCTATTTATTGATCAAGTCTCTCACTCCCCATAGAGATAAAATGTGACTTTGAAGGAGATTTGTAATGCATCACCCACAGTTGATACCATCACAACTTTAACATCATCGGGGTGCCTGAGACATCAGCAAAGAGCTACACCCTGATAGACACTGATGTGAATCTGGCATAGATCAATAGATGGCCATCCAAAAGGAGTTCAGTTCTCACAACAAATATACAAAATCTGCAGCTGCAGAAGAATTTTAAGAAGCCAGCACATCTACCATTGCTGTAGGATTATTTCCATGGGCAGACTCAGAAGCCAAATTAAGTACCAGGTTTGAGGGAATTTTACTGTTGACTTGAATGGGAACAGGACCATAGATTTTTCCAGGTAAATGCATAAGCAGCCTAGGAAGCTTACACTGCTGCTACTTATCTTTTCCATGGCCAATTAAATAGGCTTCTTTTCTCAGAGCTGTCAATGTGGCATCTTTCATGAGTACTAAATTCATCCTTTAAGGAGAAAACATGTTAAAACAAACAAACAAACCCAAAAAGTAATGTCTTTTCTGATTTAAAGTTACTGTAAAAAAAAGACCTCTTTTCAACACAGAAAACAAATCTCCCGTATATTCATGTGGATTACAGAGTAGTTTCCATACCACAATATTACATTTATCAGAGCAAAGTAAAGATGATACAATATTTTTGTCTGAGATTAAAAAGTATATAAGAATGGAATATTGATAGTAGCATACAATATAAAGGAAAGGACGATTGGATGTACTATGGAAGCTGATAAGAATTATATGGCTTCTAAGAGAGAAGTAAAATGACATAAGATACAGACTGATGGCAGTAGGGAATGCATCTATAAAGCAGATCACAGGAGTAAACAGGGAATAATTTTGGATAATAGCATTTAATGGATAATGCTAATTGAGTTATGCATTGTAGCCAGGTAGGGTAGGCTGATGCTTTTAAGCACTAAAAAAAACAAGCTGAGGCATCTTGTCCTGCAGTGGTAGACTCCATTTACAAATGGAGCCCTGGTCTTACCCCAAGAATTCAAAATCTGTGTAAACTCAGTTGTTAACAGCTGTTTTATAGCTGGTCATAGGGGCCCACCTATTCCACTTTGGATGCAAGGGAGCAACAGATGGGTTACTAAAAAGATGGGGAATTAGACCAAGTTCAGAGTGGGAAATCATGTGAGACCCATTGCAGAAGCTGTGGAGAAAACTATGACACATGGAGAGAGAAAATTTTGCCTTTTCTTAGAGTGCAACTCATGTAAATCTCCTTATCTAAAATCAGACATCTAATAAAAGGTATTCACCTAGACTGCCTCTAAGGTGAAAGGAGAGATCTAGGGACACTTCCAAATCATTATTTAGCTGCAGCTCTGCCCCAGAAAGTGTTTAGAGCAGGTTGGCTGATGCAGCCCAGGAACCATCTCACATCTGCCTTTCCTGAGACCAGCCATTAACAGTGACAGAAGAGACAGCTGATAATTATTAAAGTATCTGCATTTGGGAGATATGAATAGCTGCCCTGATGGCTGTTTTCCTGATATTTGACCTCTGCATATGCAGACTGGAGAAGGATGCCTGTTTTACCTTGTGCAGCACCCACAGAAAGAGGGTGATCTGCAAGAGGGGATATTATTTGGGGTGGGATGATACTGGGAGCCCCAAGCAGGTAGTCAGGGAACCCTGAGCTTACCTCTACCTGTGATTCTTCATGGCAGATCCTACTGCAGGAATTAGGCCTCTGTGGGTGTATACATAGGAGGGATATATTTCCTTATTGAGAAGCAAGATTAGTGGTACATGCCTGCAGACTGTGAAGGAGGTGAAGGTGATGGGAACACCTAGCAGAACACCGAGCTGTGCACAGTTCTGAAGCTGGAACTCTGGCTAGACCTTGAGACCACTACCAAAATACATCAGGACCATGCCAACATGAAATGAACCCACAAACTAAGCGGCAAACACCTTCCCAGCGTAAGATTCTTCAGAAACATTTAATCATTGAGACTGCTAGTCAAGTACAACTAGTCTTTG
Organism: Chloroceryle amazona; assembly: GCA_027560015.1. NCBI lineage: Eukaryota > Metazoa > Chordata > Aves > Coraciiformes > Cerylidae > Chloroceryle > Chloroceryle amazona. The sequence goes on from JANHFX010007976.1 coordinate 5,680, forward strand.
GACTTGGATAACAAAACCACTGTCATGAGGTATCTGATGAGAAGCAATGGCAAAACAGGTTATATATTATAAGGGGTAAGGAACAGCTCACAGCAGTAATCTTGAGATGGAAAAATGCCCTTTTCACAGGAACATTTTAAATGGGAAAATATTAATTTGATCTTAAAACACTGATACGCTTTTGACACATCCTGTGGAAGGCTGCAGTCAGCTAGGGGTGCTGCACTGCTATGGGTGGTTTGGCAAGTAAGGGCACAGACACATCTACAGAAAACACACGTGGCAGAATGAAACTGAAAGGCTCATATTTAAAATCCTATCTCTGGGAATATATAGTCAGGAATATGCTTCACAGACATTTGAAGTTAGCTTTGGTTCCTCATGCTTCCTTGAATGATGGTTCTCAGTGCAGTTTTTGTAAGAAGGGATATAGCCTGCTGCTTTACTGCAGCTGCCTAGAATGGAAACTGTTGTTTAAAAATGAAAGGAGAAACACCTCATCCAAAACACATACACAAAATCCCACCCTGTGATAGACTTTTTTCAGAGTTGAAGACCAAACCATTATGCATTCATCAGAAAAACTGATTGCAAGTGATTTTTCAGGTAACATTAGGCACCTTCATTTGGAAGAACAGTGAGTAATACTTCTCAAAATATTGTTATTTATAGTCTTGAAATGCAAATGTTTTGCTAGCCAGTTTTGCCCCAAATCGTGCTACACTACTTTAATATTATTTAGTTGCTTATAAACATTGTTCACTAAGAATCTTAATTTTCAATATAAGCATCATTTAGAACATTTATTTTAAAATACAATGCCTGTAAGTTTTTAAACAAGTTAGCGATATTTTTCAACAGGTTGGGAAGCTACCATTCTGGACAAGACTAATTTAATACTGATCATAAAATTGGTAACAGGATAAAAAGAATGGAATTACAGGAGGAAATCCACCAATGAGCGCTTTAGCCTATTCAGAGCAGTACTAATATAATAGACAACAAATCAGGTTTATAAATTTCTGTCAATGTAGAGTACCCATACAAGGTCTTATGCATCAGGTAAACTTAAACAAGGTCTGTATATAGACCCTGTGAACAGGAGTGAATTTCACCCTCAACAGTTGAAAAACTACCCTTCAGTCTGATTGCATCAGAAAATTAATTTGCTCCATGCTCCAATAAAACTGGTTCAGTTATCAACACAGTCTTCTGAATAATACAGTTTATACTACATTTACAAATAACCTGCTTTCAGGCTACTGTTTCCTTGGTAAAATCTGGTTAATAAAAATATTGACATCTACAGTGTATCAACTGATGTAAGTAGGAGTTATATAATGAAATAGGACCTTGACAATAACATTGTTGAGGCACATGAAGATATACTAGTTCAGAAGAAAATGAAGAAAAATGTCAGGAAAATTACTGAAACCAAGAAAGCAGAGCTTTTGTAAGAAGCTAGGGAATAGGAGGGGAGACTGAGCTAATGTGGGAAATGCAGCATAGCTTGGTCTTTTTTTGGGTAGGAACCAAAACAGAATGGCTTATGCAGAGATATTTAGACTATAGAGAAATGGCACCAGATCACACAAAAGGAAAAAAAGAAAGAGAGAGAGAAGGTAGAGCACTGAGTTTGAAAAGTACTTTTAAAGAGTATTGAGTACTATCTCCTTAGAAAGCCTTCTAGTCATGGGGCTGAGTCTCATTCCGCAGTTTAAATAACTTCTCACATAGGACCCGAATACTCCAGCCTCCTGCAGGAGGGTTGATTTCACTCAATATGCATATCGCATCCTCCTAATTATCCATCTCTTTGTATTAATGATGAAATAATACAATCTTCTATTTTCTCTAATTAAGTTTATTATGGAGACATTTTTATGTGCCTATTTTTGAAAAATGAAATTTCATTAAAAGTCAGTGTATCAGATCTTATTAATTCTACTACATTACAACATGAAACATTTCATCAGGAAAAAAAAAAGACTGAATCAAAACCAACCCCAGACTTTGATAATACAGATTAAAAAAAAAACCAACAACACATTCACTTTTCAATCTCATTTTAAACACTACAAAACTTTCCTTATGCCAAGTTTTTAAATCAATGGAGAATGACTTATCACATTCTCCTACAAAAACATATTTTGTCTATTTTGCTGAGGATTATTTTTCTCCTGAAAACACTATGAAATGCCAATGCATCTCACAAAACCATTTTTTCTTCTCCTTGTAATTAGGAAAAACTAGATAAATAAATTGATATCAATTACCTTTGGGAAAACCAGGTTGGACTAAAAGACCTTTTAATAATTGGAATGGCAGTGCACTTTGCATGCTGTCAGTGCTCAGTGACAATTGCTACAAGACAATTGATACACGCTGACGTTTTCTTTGTCATTGCTGGACAGTAGGGACTTTAGTGCCAATGATTTTCTGCCATCATCTGAAAGTGATAGAGGCCTATGAACAGTTGCAGCAAGATAAAGGATCCCTTGATATCCTGTAGAGGAATTGCAATGTTTTGCTGCTCTCCAGGCATATTCCACATTGTGACTCCAGGTCACACACAGCTGAATGGTTTTGCTGAGGTTTGGAGTCTTCTGCTTTTTTTGTGAAGCTACTGCTCAGCATTGCTGGTACACTGCTGGCACTAAGGCCAGACCACATCAAGTGGCGGACAGAGATTCTCATTTTACTGTTTTAGAAAAGGAAGTCATAACCAATTTAAACAGTTGTAGCACAATATATAGGCTATGTCAGGAGACTAAAAATTTCACTTGTAAAACACACAGTAGAATGACTTGTAGCACATACCTAATTGTCTCCAATTGCTTATTTTGTTTTTCTGTAAACCACAGATTTATGTCATACAATTTCATCTGTTTTCCTTGTGCAGCAGTTTGTCATTCTAGAAGGAAGCACAATCCCTGAAATTATATATATTAAAACCTTTTTCAGCCTTATTTCTAGTGGTGGAATGACTGAAATACAGTTTTGAAAGTTTAGGGAAAATAAAGGATGCTTTCTGATGAAACTTAATCCTACCTATCCATTAACTTCATATAATTAATCACTGCAGCTGGGGTCCAAAGACCACATTTATTCTCCCAGGACAAACTATCTTACCCAAAGTCCACCCCCAAAGGTCCTCTCTTGTAGGCAACTGTGTTGTGCGCAGACGGATCATCAGGCATTAACAGAAATTTCCTCAGGATTGTTACGTCTGCCATGTTTCCTGCATTTGGTCTGGTAGATGAGGAGAGAGCAGTGGACATTGCTCTTTCCTCAGTATAGCTGAGACACAAGGGGACAGCCAAGCTAGGTGCAATGTACAGTAAATGTGTGGTCATACAAAATATACTGAAGGCAATCTTAAAGACAACTCTCTTCCTGAATTTTACTCTAATCACTTGTTTTGCTCTGATTTTGTTTCACTGTGCCCTCCAGAGGCTGAAACTGCTCTTAAAATACAGCCTTGAGGTGGGCAAGGGCACACCTCTCCCTCTGCTACTTGGAACCCAAGAGACATAGACTCCTTCAGCTCTGTCTCCTCTTCCAAGCTTCACCTTTACAAATGAAACTGAACTCTGAAACAAGGACTATGTTGAATTCTGTATGCCCTAAACACAAGGACCTCTCTCACTTGGGACGTAGAGATGCTCCTCCAGTAACAGGCATAATATAAGACAAGTGCCAAGTCCTTGACTCTCTGACTGAAGGTCATACTACATCTTTTTGATTTCTTCATTACTGCTTTCTCCTTACCATTTGAACACACCATAAAGCCCAGTAACACTCTCAGAGAGATTCAGCAGCCTTAACACTGCCACTGACATGTGTTCTAGACATCTCTACAGAGCTGGCAAAAATTAAAGACGATGTGTGAAAGACCTATGCCATTCTGGAGTGACTGCAGGGGGCCTGGTGGGATACCCTATAGCATTTAAAATGCCACTGAACACCTGTATTCATACATGTGAATTGCTACCTCTTCTGCCTCTTTTAGTTGGAGGGATGAAATACAAACATATGCAACAAAATCTGCTTAGGTTTCTCTATGCATCACTATTCACACCATCCAAATAATACTATGGTATGAGATATTACTCATTTAATTGTTCCATGTCTTGGGACATACCAGAAAATCTGGTGAAAGACAATTTAAGACTTCTAGTCAAATCGTTAATTTGGCTCTTTGAACTCAAGCTTCAATGAGTATATGACACATGAATGAAGTTCAATTTTATTTTTCACCGGGAAAGAACTCTATTAAAAAAGATTTCAGTATTATTTACAACAATAAAAACAGGACAAAATGCCTGCTGTCTTAAAGGCTGATAATGGTACAAAGATTACAAACTGCAGTTTCAATAGAGTTGTCTCTGTTTGTCTGCTTGAGAGGTGGCCTTTTTACCCTACAGGGAAGCTAAGCATTTCAGCTATTTTGTAGTATCAATAATGAAAGAATTTCTTTTCCATTATGACCCCATTCTATGTTTAAAGCACAAAGCAGAGCCTCTTTTTCATTATTGCTTAATTCCAGAACAAATGTTATCAACTTCCTTTCAGAGAACTATAAACTGTGTCTTTATTTACTTGCATGGCACAGTTTTCACACATTTGACAGACCATTGCTCATGTTCTCCATTGTCATGGTATTAGTGAAATGTAGCATAAGCTCTAAATTTGCCACTGCTGTCCAATCAATAAGAAGATCACACCATCTGAATAATGCTATAATATGTGACATTATCTATTCAACTGTTCTATTTCTTGGGACTTGTGAATACTGTCACATTGAAAATGAACACCATTTGCGCTGACAGGTTTTTTTCTCTGTTCAACACTTTTAATGAATATATTTCAAAATGAGGTACCAGATTAAATAAATTTCATGTCATATCAAAGCTGAGATATGAACATTATTTGTAGCAGCAAAGTTCCAAGTAAATTACACTGAACTTACATATGCAATGCATTTAGCAAGAATAGGGTTTTCAAATAGCATAAATCTTGTTGCATGTCAGCTTGCTACAGCAATGATATGTAGACCTTATTCTCCATATTTTCATGACAAGAACAAAAGTGTGCTTTGGCACAGTTTTCAAATGCATCAAATTAGTATCCAAACCAGAATTTACTGCTAACACAAAAGTTTCTAAGGAAGTTCTGCAAATTTCAGTAAAAGACTCCTCTATCTTTCATTGCCCAAACTATTATAATGCATCTTGCCATTAAATCTTTTATATATATAAACCAGCCATGCTATTTTAATGTGTGCATGGATCTAACAGTATTTTCCCCTCCATGAGGCATTCTTTCTCACATCACACCAGAAGACTCTTACAGTGCAACAGGAATTACTTGTACAGACCAAGGCAGTACTGCCAGTCAGGTCCCGCACAGCATGATAATGTAGCAGACTTCTTGTCTGAAGAAGTTTTTAATTGGATTCATATTTTGCTGAGTATGATATCTTGGTATGTGAAAGCTTTCAGTGTCTTCAGATAAGTGCAGTTTTTCAATAAAGACAGTCCTAACAGGTTTAACTGAAATTTATGGACAGTAAGGTAAAGATCGACATGAGGAAGGATTATAGGAGAATAGTTTATCAAAATTGTATGATTTTGGAGTGTTTCAGTAACCTATTGTAAAAAATGAAATTGCAAGAAACATGTCATTCTCAGAACTGCATTCTCCCGACTTCTATAGTGCCAGCAAATCAATTCACATTCCATTAAAGTAATAAGATCTGTATAACGCAAAAATACAACTACAAGAAAACTGGAAATACAGGGTTCCCATCACAGACACATTTATTTCTAGTGTAGTGGTAAAAGCTCATGTTTTCAGTTCTGTCTGACACTAGCTTAATACACAAAGACATGTAGAACCTGCTTCATGAAAAGACGTAAGGCTGGGTTACTTAGAATGAACCCCTGGTTCCCAACTCTGCTAGCAGTAATATTCAGCAGAGATCTTTCTCTTGTCTCACTCTCTGTACAGCAGAATTTATGAGATGGTAATTTGTTAGAACAGCATTTTTCAAGTTGTCAAGGCAAAAATCTGGAAATAATATCTCAGAAGAGAAACACCACACAGTGTTCAAACACTTTTGGATTAAAAACAGTAACAAAATTGCCCAATGGGAAAGGTCTGACTTTTGTTTGGAAAAGTAAGAGTCCTTTCTTTCTCTGTCACCTTCTTTCCCAAGTTTCACAGAGGATAAGGTAAGCTTCCTTTCCCTGTTTTTGTGGCTGTCATTCTTGAAGCTAAGAGAACCCACACAGCCATATTGGGATCACTGTATATAGTGGGGGAGCCAATAAAAGAAGATCACCTCTTACTAGTTAAAAATACATGTATGTCAGCAAAAATTAAGGCTGCATACATATCAAAATTTCAGTGATCAAAAAGCTAATCACATTCTTAACTGCTGGACCATCTCTCCATAACATGGCAACATTTTCAAAAAGCCCTTTAGAAATTAATCTTGAAGTCTAGCCTGAGGAAATATTTTTATGTCCTTAGTTTTAATGAAGAGAAAGCTGAAAAATGTTTAGCATTTTAACTAATGTCCTCTCTCTCATTTTGTCCACTTGTAAAACAATAAGTTGGTACTTAAGTATTAAGTGAAGGCCATAGAGAAACAGATCTTGATTACACATATAAGTAGGCAGACATTTTCCCACTATACAAATAGATAAAATAAGACATAGATGTTAACTGATTTCTCCTCACTGACACAATAAATTAGGAAATAACTTATCAAACCCTTGAGATGCACTTTTTGAGACAAAAAATAATTAAAACTAAGTAGCATGCACATTTAGTAAATTCTTCAGGAGCCTGGTGTCTCCAAATGCATTTTAAGACTTCAAGTACAATGTACCAATTATACAGCATTTAGTAATGTACATTTGCAAGTTTGTAGAATTCCTTAACATCAGATTGTTCTGAGCTGATTTATATGGCAGGTTAAGAAGAAACAGACTGCATACATCTAGGGCAGTTTTATGTGAAAGGAAAGCTTTTATTTTAATTCCTTTTCAGCCAAAATTCACATCACAACACTGTTACAACACAAATAAGTCAAGTTAAAGATGCCAAAGTGTGAAGCATTTTTTTTTATAAAGAAACTAATTCTTCAAGCAGAGTTAGTACCATATTCCCAGAAAGTCATAGCCCTGTAGAGAAAAAGAAATAAAAACAAGTTAAGGCTACTTTTACTTTTCATAGATGAGCAGTATGTTTGCAGCAGTCACACAATTCATTGTCATATGGCATACCAAAAATGCCATGTATGATGATTTGATAGAATCATAGACTCATAGAATGGTAGGGATTGGAAGGGACATCTGGTGGCCACTGAGTCCAACCCCTCTGCCAGAGCAGGATCACCTAGGACAGGCCACACAGGAATGCTACCAGTCAGGTTTTGCAAGTTCCATTTCCTTGAATGTCAAGTTTTTATTCAAATATTAAAAATAAAGTGCTGCTTTTATTCTCTCACTTTTTATTGCTTTTCTCTGAGGTTTATTGTACTTCAAGCTCTATTATAAGCCACGAAGGGCAATTATATCCTAAAATATGGTGATTGCTACCAAATATGATACTCCAGGTGAAGTATATAACTATTAATTCTATTTAGCTTGATTTATCATCTATTTCTCCAGGAATTAAATATAGTGTTCTATTTGATATGTGTACTTCAGTTAGGGATTCAACAGCATGTTAGAAGAGGTTGGTGTGATAATTCCTTGTTGGTCACTACACTGCAATTTTTTTTAAAGTATTAACTGTGAACAAACTATTTGCCCACTTATATATATATAAATATTAATAAGTGAAACTTTTGACCTTGACAAACTCTGATCACTAGTACTTGAGCTATCTTGAATCACTTAATTTGTGATATTCTCATTAGATAGTCAAATTAGCTCTAAAATATACCTTCTAATTGCCTCTAAAAAAACCCTGGTCCTCTGATGACTTGACATACTGTTTTGACACATGTAGCTGAAATTTTTTTGTATGAAAGCTTTTTCAGCTGAAAAATCCTTTTCCAAAATGAACATTTTCTGTTAAAATGCGGGGTTATTTTTGCTTTCCCAACAGTGAAAAACATCAGACTTTATTTTTATTTCTCTTATCTCATTTAAATTTTATTTTCATTTATCTTGGTGTCTCTTTTTTTTGCACCCCTCACTTTTTACTATTGTCTATTTAGAAGATGTAAAGCGATAGGAATGTAGGCAGCAGTTCCCTCCCATTGCAATTATTGTAGAGTATCTCGTATATGATTACTTACAATCTGCAGTAATTTTTTTCTATGCCTATGAGACAAAGAATGAGGTTCTTAAAGGGACGTGAATCAAATGGGAAGAGAGAGGGGGAGACTGGAAATCAGGACAATGTTGTCAGTACTGTGGTATTTGCTACTAAGGTAATATCCATATTATTTTGTAGTGGCAGGACCCAGGTCCTTCATATGTTATATTTAAACTATATTAAAAAATTACTTAGAAAGATCTGAAGTACCAGCCAGACTTCAAATATGCCACTTGGCTGCTACCTAAGCTAGACAAATTCCCAAGTGCCAGATTTTTTTACAGTCATTGAAGTTTCTCATGCAGTGACAGCTATAGTTTGTTGTGTATCCCAGTGTGCTCAAACTCTCTCTGGTACCTGCCCTGTGCTTAAGGCCAACAAGAATCTACAGTTAGACATTCTTCCAGTAAATTTATCTCAGACCCTTAACAAGGCAAAGGGACCAAAGTCAGAGTACCATGTTCTGCTGCCTTTCACATCAGAAGCTAAAGTGGTATGCCTGCTATATCTGTAGTTTGATGATTACAATTCTCCACCCATGATAATCTGGCTGATAAATAATTAGCCTGGGGGAAAAAAGTTTTCTTAGCCACACTAGGTCCACAATCCTATTCAATAAAGTACGTGCCTGAGAAGTCAAGTGAACAGTGGGAACAAGGCACTAAGGACAGAGCACCCACTTACCTGCCTACCTGCTCAGACCAACCCAGTTGCTGAGAAAACAGATGCAGAGCTACAGGCTTCACTTCATTTATGATGTGGGCTGAAGGCTCCAGTTCAGGAAAACACTTAAGCACTTAAGCACATAGCCAAGACTACAAGAGTAATTAAGGAAGCATGCACTTGATGAAGAGCTAATATTGTACATCAACTGAGATTTTGCTCCATTAACTACAGAGGACTTAAGCAAGTGCTTAAGGGCTACAGTCAAAAATTAGATAGTTTGAAAAGATATCGCTCTTTTTCCCAAATCCAGCCAGGGCTCAGGAGCTACATAAAAAAATAAAGATAAACAGTTCAATTTATCGTGTTATTCATGTTTTGTTGCAAAACAGCAGAGCTTCAGTGGCCTGGTCTGAAGAAAAAACTTCTGTCTTTTCCTCCACCTCCTCTCCTAAATGGTCTGGCTGTTAATATATATATATCCCTGTGAGATGGGTGATGGTGATCTATTTAAATCTTTTCAAGCTGAAGAAGGACATGAATCCATATGTTCTGCTTCCCAGATTAATGCTCTAACAGGGCCTACTAAATAATGAAGAAAACACCGATAATGGTTGTTTCTTTTAAACAATGACTACAGATGTAAAGACTGTCAGCCTGTAGCTAGCCTGCTGGACACAAGCAGCTCTATAAAGTGTTTCACAGCACAGCTAGCCTTAGGGTCCTTATCAGCTTGATACAGGAAGATCTCTACTGTACTTACTGGGTGTTCTGTGTACCATTCTGAGGTCTCTAAATCTATCTCGGGCAGGGGGGGATGGAACATAGGGATGAAGGAGCACAAGTTCTGTCTTGGAACTAGTCTTTAGGTCTTAGCAAACAGATGCTATTTGTTAAATTGAGGTCTACAGAGGAAGATTCATGACAGCTTTAGGAGAAATTTTACTTTAACCACAAATTGAGAATTAAATAATCACTTTAAAGTTAAACAACTTCTAAAATTACTTTCTATAAACAGATGCACTACTAAAGCTGTCTTGTTTTTAGAGTGATTTTGGAGATGCTAATTTCTGTGATCAATTAGTAAAGAGCATGAGAAAGACATGTGTCTTTATGCAAACATTTTTATTTTTTTATTTAAACAGAACAGAAATGAAACATACCCTCTTTAATACTCAGATGACCTTCGCGATTTCCATGTACGGTATCTATGGATTTTTAAGTATAATTAACAACTTCCATTTCAGTATTTAAGAGCTTCAAGTTCTGTTTCTTTGACAGTCAAAAGCTAATCAATCTTGTTCTCAAATGCTAATACAAGCAATTAAAAATAACATTAATTGAAATACTGCAGGGGCTGTTAAGTTTTTTTTTTAACCTTATGGCAACACTAATTTACAGTACTAATTAGTGAATTGCCCTTTGTATTATAAATCTTTAGAAGGGAGAACTGGCCTTTAAAGCCCAACAGAGAGATGCAGATGGTCACTGTACTTTCAGTAAGCTTTCAAGCTAACTAGCAGGATATTCACTTCACCACGTAGACCAAACATGATGGATTATATTGTTTACAATGAAGAATATTAATTTCTGGAAAGAAAAATGTATTGCCCATTTGTCCCGTTGTAAAACATGCAAATACCCTTTATAGGATAGATGATATTCTGACCAGTTTTCTAATTGGAAGAAAGAGTATAGCTGCCTCAAACAAAACACAAGAGGGAAATGTAAATGGACAGTATGTTATAAAACTAAACAAGGCAACCTATGCAACACAGATAAAAATATATGAAACATATTGGTGTTAAACAAACATAACTGAAAACATTTTGCTGTGCAATTAAACATTCAAAGGGACAAAACATAAAAGTAAAAACTATCAAGTAATAGTTAAAAAAATGTAACTATCTACCTTAATCAATTTTTCCAGAAGATATAGTTTAACATGTTAGTAGGATCATCTCTACTCTAAGCCAAGACACGTAGAGTAGTTCCTTTGCCAGAAAATTGGCAAAGGGACAAGATGACAAGCAAGGCTTGGAGTCTTTAGTGTTCACACTTTAATCTACACAAATAAGAATCCCAATTCTTCTTGGAGGTACCATTACAGTTTCATTTAAATGTGTAAACATGAAAGTACACTTAGCTCCCTCAATAGTCCTTTAGACTGATTTTTCATGTTATGTTCATGTATTACTGTTGTGGGGTTTGGAATTCTGATAAGAACTTTTAGCTTTTTAATAACAGGGGAATGGAAATACATCACATTTTCCAGGGACTCATCATCTGTGCAAGAATATCTGCTATAATGTATAATAATGGGAGGGCAAGAAAAATTATTGTTTGAAACAGTAAGATGAATTGTGAAATGAAAGTAGATAATTACAGCAAGGTGTCATAAGTGTAGTTAATCTTTGACAGTTTGTTTATGATATACAGAGGTTGCCATTGAAGCTTTGACCTTCTAGAAATGCAAATACTCCATACAATAGAAAACCATGTTGGGTCCTAATTGCTACCAGAAGCAATTGTTATGATTGGATTCCTGCCAATGATGTCATTCCTCACAAGCAGAAAACATATGTATGGAGAGACTCCAATTTAAAACATATAACACAGAGCTCTGAATGTGAGACTAACAATAAAGCAGGCAGCCTTTGAAAAAGAATATGAAGGTAGATTTTTAGGCCTTTGCATGGATTTCACTGTTTAAGCACTAGGAAAATAAGGTAGTAAGGACAGAAAAGGTAATAGTCAGTCACTAATAAATGTTGATTCAGGTAACCTTTATTTTAATTGGCTTTATACTGTTCCTGAAGAATAGTATTTCTTAGTATCCTCTCCTGTTCAGGTTTGTTCCAGACAAACCTGTGTGTAAGTAACGATAGTGAAAATCTGATGCTGAATGCCAGTTTATGATCTGCTTCTTTGGTAGAAGATCAAGTATCCAGAGAATAATGTAGTGGATCTTCTCTGAAGTACAGGATGATGATGTCCTTAAGGGATCAATATAACTGCACATTAGTGATACCGAGTATATCCACACTAACAGGGATTGTCCTTTTAGCACACACTCAGTCTCCTGTATGCAGAGGCAATACCACTGACAGCATGGGCTACATGGTCCACTGTAGGTCTCCTAATGCTGAAATTGCCAGGAAAGACAAACTCAAGCAATGGCATAAAATTTAACAGAAAAAGTTATAGTGTTGAAGACATTAATGGTAGTGATGTGTCTTTAAAAATGGTGTGGGAGGTGGGGAAGCAACGAACAAGACAAAAGCATAGGGGAAAAAAAAAGAGATTTTATGATGAAGTGAGGAAACCTCAGTTTTCTAGTTTCATCTTGAACGAAGCATCCTTCTGAAGTAATTGTTGCCAAAGAACCTCTAGCTGTAGGTGGTAAAATCAACTCTGCCATCAGTTGTATCAGAGGTCAGGAAGTTAACATTATGACAGAGTCTGGCCAAATACTGAAATATTGTTGCAGATGGTAGCTCATTTGATTCCTAGATCCTGAGAAACTGAACGTCATAGCAGTGACATGTACCAGCTACTGGAAAAGAAAGAGCAATTATAAGATTAACCGTCAGTGTAAGATCTGAATGTAAAGTCCTTATTTTTCATCTAGTTCCTTCTCCAACTGTAAAATGCGGGTTACTTAGCATTCTGAGTCTTAGAAAACACTTTAAAAGTGAAGCATTAAAGATTCTTGTCAAAATAAAAGCAAAATATGATTACCTTTTTGCTCTTCCCTTCCCTCACAAATACCAAAAGGAGAAAAAGAAAGTCTTGATTCAAGAACACCTTAATGTAACACTGGAACAGGTGAAGTACACATCCTTTACAAGAAAAGAAGAGAACAAAGCAAAAAAAAAAAGTACTTGCTTATATAGTAAGTCTTCTGGTCTTTTGTGAACAGCTGCAGATTGCAAGCATCATGTGTAAGGGTAAAACAACTTGTTTTTAATCTAAGCATCAGAGCTACATGACTTTTTTTTTAATTATTTTTTTTTCTGGGAAGTTTCTGTATCTTCACATTACTTTTTCTTATTGTAACTCTTTTTCATTAAAAAAAGCCTCACATTTTTTTCTCTCCATTGTCAGAAGGTGGCAGCTGCTTAGCTAGTACAATGAACCTCTGTACCATAAAAGTGTGATAAAACAAGCCGTCACTAACAGAAAATCTGAATCTATGTTACTGTATTTTACAGGGATGGAGCATCAACTTTTTCTGAATTTCTTCTGTCTGAAAACATTTTGCCTACTCTATCACAGACTGTGCCTTTTTCAATTGGGTTTTATTTGTACTGGCCCTAAGCTAGGCTGCTGCTCCATGAAATTTAATGCTTGTGAGATACTCACCTGAGAGAGATTTCTCTTGTTTCTTCCCTCTTCTTCAAAGAAAGAAAGTAACAAGGGCAGAGACTTGCTCGTGGTGCTATGAGACCCCACATCAGTACCACAATGGCATTTCAAAGAGGTTTTGTTCACTGGGGAAGGGAAGCATGTTATCAGAGCTATCAGAAGGATCACACAAAATGTACTAGAAGTTGGACAACATTAAAAGAAATGTTTGGAATTAAAATACACCACATAAATGCACATGTGGAGTGTATATGTGTTCATATTTTTATATTCCCATTTTAAATGATCAATGACCTAAAGTGTAACACCTATATAACCTGTTTTTTTTGTGTGTATAATCCAGATTAGTCTTCCTCTGGTGTTCATAAAGAACTGCTGGTAAAGTTGGCAGATGTGAATATAACAGTGTTATAGTCACAGAAGTTGTTTAACTCACCTTCTCTATGCTTACACATGCTCTGGTGTAGAATGGGTTGTAGGACTATAAAAGGGCATTAAAAATCTTCCCTTCATCTTTGTCTACTAAAACTGATCTATATAGCATCCTTCTACCTTTTCCCTCTGAGCTAGTGAGTACAAGACAATGTTTCCTTCTCTTCTCAGCTACATTTGTTTTTAAAGGAAGGATTGATAAGGGAGCCTAATTTAGTTGATGGTTTCGTGTTGTGAAATTCAAGTTGAGTAAAGCACAGTATTCAAGATTTTTTTTAATGGTAATTTTGGCAACTTCCTCTCAACATGAACATTTTTATGGCTTCCCTGTCTGAAATGCACTGTGTGTTTATTAAGGACAAGGCTACACACAAATTCCTACTTACAGTCTGCAGCACAGTTGACAAGCAGCACCCGTGATTTAGCCTCCATACAACTTTTAATTATCAATGTGTTGTTTAAGTAATACATAGATGCAAATTAGTATAGCTACATTATGGCTTGACTTTGCCGTGCTTACATATGTTTTGGGGAAGATTTTGTTGGGTAACTAAGGCAGTTTTTAAAGAGATTCCAGCAACCCTCCAGATCTTTGTTCTTTCATTAATACCAGACAGTATTGCACTCCCCTGTATCATTTATCAGAAGTTTTTCCATGTCTATATTTGCCTGTCTACATAACTATGAGGGTGGATGTGAGACATGGCCAGCAAAAATCTAGTAACAATTGCCTGGACAGCTGTTTGTAGATTTTATTAGAAAAAGTATCAGGAGAAATGGCATGTAACTTTACAATGTTTACATAACCTGGGTAATCAGAAACAGGTAAAAATTAAGTGAAGAAAACCTGAATTCCTTTGACTGCTTTAACTAAGAAAATAAAAGAAACCTAATCTTCTTCTGTTTTCCATATTCCTAGAAACATAATCATGCATGTCACTAATTATACAAGTGCATATTTTTTTTAACTAAATGTAACACAGAAAAACAATGTCTCAAGAATAAAGGATGATGCTACTATAAGGCAAAGGGAGAAACAGAAAAAAATGCTCCTTAATAACATGACTTGGTCTACAGCTGCTGCAATTTGGTTGAGTCAGGTTTTGTGACAGGAAAATATTTTCTGGGTAAAACCTAGGAAAAGTCTGCTGTAATATGTGAGCTGTACAGCATTATGTTTTTGTTAGAAAGTAAGCCATTGATGAACCTCCATTACATGCTTCTCTGTGTCCAATAGACTAAATAGGGAAAGAAGTCCCATCATCTTGTCTATTTGATTTATGATGTGCCTAAATCTTGAGGGAAAAAAAACCTATTGTGTATCAAACCTCTGTTCAAAATGGTGTTGCATGGAAAGATAGCTGAAAGTGACAGGGATGTCTGTTGGTCCAAGGAAGTTAGAACAGATGTGATAAGCACTGCCTTTCTCTTGTTTCTACCACTTTTGACTTAAAACTATTAAAAGGGAGGAGCAAAAGTAAATTTAATTCAAAGATGAGACACAAAAATAATATCCACAGTGAACTTCTGATACACTGCTGCCTTAGCAATAGGATGGTCTCCAATACAGTGAATTTCATGCTGATACTTTGATTAGAAAAACACATTAGGAGCTCATTATTTCTAAGCCCTAAGCATGACTTTCTAACACTGTTAGTTAAATTGTGCACCAGGTCTTGTATTCAGAGGCTAGTTAAGAATTTTATTTTATTTTTCTTCAAAAACAGGGTCCCTATTACAAAATTCTGTAAAAGATGTTTAGGTTGTTTTCAGCTTCAAAGCACAAATGTTTCCTGTTTCCTGAAGATGCACACAGTACATCACTGTGGAGACACCTTCCCTGCTTTTGTCATACTTGACAAAATTTTGCTTATTTGGGATATCTTTTTATACCAAACACATCTAACCATAACTGAAGAAAATCCACTACTGGATAGTGACTATGTCTTTAAATGGCTGCTGTGATATCTGGATACTATGATGACAGGCACTTTATAAATAGGCATAGATCTTCCTGCCCTTATCACACCATTTATCACTGTGTTTGGAAGACCTAATTACTCTGCCAATGTAGGTGGTCGCAGTAGCTGAAAGAGTTGCTTTAGGTATACTGCCAAATATCTAATTTGTCTTGTCATCCTTCACATTAAGTGCCTATTTCTTGTAGGGTCATTTCTCTGTGCTTATTCTTCCTTGATAGCTCTGTTACCTTTGACACCACACGCCACTTACTACTCCACAAGAAACTCCTACCCTTAGTTTTATGTGACACCAACTTACTGTTTCTTCATCTGGCTGACAGCATTAGAGAGCTAGTGCTGATGGATCCTTTATTTCTCCCCTATCTTTGCTGACACATCTCAAGGCTCTGTCATCATTCCCTTTTCCTTTTTCCCAGTCACTGGCTATGTGTCTTTGCCATCTGTCCTGGATCCCCCTATTTCTCAGCATTAATGACTTAAATCTGCTCTTCTGCCCATCCAGCTTTCTGTGATATCTTGTGCTGGACTCACCAGGGCTTACTTAGATGTTGCATGCCTAAGGATGAATGTACAGCCTTATCCATGGCAGCTATTCTTATCATCAGCTTATGCATATCTCATGGTTATTTTGACTACTCCTTCAGTTCTATCTTCCTGAAGTAATTTCCTTCTAAAATGTTATCTCCCATCACTGTTCTTTAATTTCCTCTGACTAAATTTTACACTAGTTCTTTCTCAATGGACTGGGCTGAACTTTGTATGACCTGTAATGTCCTTTGTCATTGTCTCCTGTTCTACTTACTGTAAAACATGTTCGTCAAGACTATTCCCTACCTCCTTGCAAAATCAGCAAATTTAGCATGTGTGTAAGCTAAAGCCTTATGAGTCTAAATCTGAAAAGTGTAGAAGGGTTTATTTGTTCAGAATATCTCATATTTCAGCCATTATGGTCAAAACACTTGACACAATGAATACTTGTAACACTATCAAAAAAGTTTATTTGATAACATGGTTGTAAACTGTGTCTCTGTGAAAGTATTGTTCATATCTTCACAAACATGATATAATATTTTCTACTGCAATGTTTTTCACAACAGTTTCTAATTCTTTTCATCTGGAACTTACAGCTCTAGAAATCAGTAACTTGGGAATGTTGTCTTCCACACCAAAGTTCAGCAATGCTGTTATCTCTATCTACTCCTCCAAAACTCATGAGAAAACAGAGATTAATTCTGAACCCGAGCATTTCATGTTGTAGGCAAATATTCTCATGGCCACATTTGACTGCTCCTTCAGCCTCTGTGATGGTAGATATAGGTGAACATTTTATTTTGCAAATGGTAATAGTTGTGGCATAATACTGGCAGAGAAATCTCTTCTTAATTCTGTTATGCAATTACATAGATGCATAGGAATGGAAATAGTTGATAAATGACATATCTGACAGACAACAAGAGCATCTAGTCATCTAAGAGGGAGTTTTGTAATTGGTGATGCTGAGTGAATGTTAGGTCATTTTAAGCACATTGAATCAGCTTTGAATCATCATCTTCGCAGTTCATTCAGCAACCAGATGACCTGCTTTGCAGGTATGAAATACTGAGTCTAATGATGACTGCTCAGAGATTTTAATAGTGGCACTGCTGAGTAATTTCCACTTACCTCTATTTTTGCTTTCATACTAGAAGCTGTACTGCAAAGTTAAACACTGAAGATCAGTCAAGAAGGGTAATGAGAAATAGCGATAATTTCCTGAGAGCAGCATTTTCAAAGTGTTGTTCTAGAAGTGACAACTTTATACCACCTAATGTCTGTAGGACAAGCAGATTTTTAAGTATCAAAGCAAATATTATCAATGAAACACTTAGCATATTAATAGGGGACAGAATAGGGGGAAACCCTGGTTGTAGTGTAATAAACCTGCTTATTACAACTCAGCAGCTTTTATCTGCTGAGAGTCTTAACTGGAAAGTGCTTCAGCTGTGGCCACTGCTGTACAGAATCTTGAATATTATTTACCCAGGCATGGATAAGGAGTCTGACCTGAAGCTCTGACTGTTCAGGCATCTACAGTAGAGCTTACAACTGTAGGAAAAAAACAAACCATGAAATTTCCATCACTGAGTACCAGCATGGAGGGTCAATTTATAGGGGAAAGAGTAAGTATACTCAGCATTGAATTATTTCCCACCATGACAACTGGACTGTAATTTTTCTGTATAAAGCACCTGCTGCTCTCTCTACCTTAGACTGTCTTTAAAAATGCTCCCAGTTTTTTAAGATGTTACTATTAACAAACATTGGACTGGGCCAAACCTGAATTCATCTTCATTAACTATTTAATGAGAGACAGTTAGATTTCACTTGCTTATTCTGCCTTGATTATACTAACAAAAATTGTAGTATATGGTATTTTCTATGGGAATACTTGTTCACTGCTAATTTCTTCTTGTCACTTTGGGTTCCTTTTAAGGAGATGTTGGCTATTCCTTATCAAATACTGGATTATTTCACCCAAATTTGTGAGAACAAGAAACTCATAGACAGTGTCCCATCCTTAAAATGAAAATGTCAAATCTTGAATTTCATACTGCTTTTACAGAAGTCATTGCACATCAACATTTGCACTTACCTAATTTTACAGTAAGCACAATTACAAAATTGCAGGTGTCAAGGTACTTTTGTCCTATTGGATTGCCATGAATGGTCTTGTTCATCATCAGCCAAGCTCATTATTTCTGAATAAAAGGAAGGCTCGTACATTCGTACTATGCAATCAATACTTATTCAAAAAATAAGATTCCTCATAGACCACAAAGTGAAAACTATGAAATACACTTCTCTGAAAAGTTCTGGAATTGGCATATTACAGTATACAGAATCTGTCTCATGACCAAAAAGCATTAAATCATGCAAATGAAATATACAGACAAATTATATATATGGTTTTAAATAGATGTTTAATAATCAAGAGTATAAAAAAGAACATTAATTTAATACCATGTGTCTTACTATACCTCATGCCTGGTCAGAGTTAGCAAATTTGACAGAAACACAAAGGGGGAAAATTTGACCTGAACAATGGAATGAGATTAGACTGAATCTTTGATTTCAACAGTATAAACTAAAAAAGCACAAGAGAAAGACCAAAAAGAGGAAATCAAAATTCCAGTCATATAAGTGAAAATCTGTGTCTCTAACACAGAAGTATGACATATAGACAGCCATGCAGCTTCACAGTTGTCACACTTTACAAAAGTCTAAATATTTGAATTGTGTTTCTTTGTATGGAAATATGCAGAAAGAACCAGGAAATACTGTCCAAAAATACCCGCAGAAGATTTCAAATCTGTACATCCACCAAGAAGCAAAGGTTATCCATTCCCTTGTATGAAGGACGAAGGATCAAGGATACATACTGAGACCAGTGTTGTTTGACAGCTTTGTTTGCAATCTCAGCAAGTTCGTGGTGCAGCCAAAATGCTGGAGGAAAAAGGATGTCAATCAGAGGGACCTGGTCAGGCTTGGGAGGTGGGACCATGCCAACCTCATGAAGTTCAACAAGACCAAGTGCAGATTCCTGCACTTGGGTCAAGACGATCGCAAACACAAATAGTCTGGGCAGAGTATGGATGGAGAGCAGTTCTGAGGAGAAAGAATTTGGTATACTGATGGATAAAAGGCTAAATATGAGCCAGTAAAGTGCGAGTGCAGCCAAGAAAGCCAACCTTATCCTGGGCTGCATCAAAAGAAGTGTGGCCAGCAGTCTGAGAGAGGTGATTCTGCCCCTCTACTATGTTCCTGTGAGACCCCACCTGGGCTACTGCATTCAGTTCTGGAGCCCACAACACAGGTAGGACATGGAGCTGTTGGAGTGGGTCCAGATGAGGACCAGATGATCAGAGGGCTGGAACAACTCTCCTGTGAGGACAGGCTGAGAGAGTTGGGCTTGTTCAGCCTGGAGAAGAGAAGGCCCTGGAGAGACCTTATTTTGTCCTTCCAGTACCTGAAGGGGTCCTACAAGAAAGCTGGGGTGGGACTTTTTACAAAGGCCTGTAGTGATATAATGAGGGTTAATGTTTTGAAACTGGAAGACGGTTGATTTATCTTGGAAAGAAGAAGGAAATTCTTCACCTTGAGGATGGTGAGACACTGGAACAGATTGCCCAGGGAAGTTGTGGATGCCTCGTCACTGGATATGTTCAAATCCAGGCTGTGTGGCCTTGTGCAACCTGGTCTAGTGGGAGGTGTCCCTGCCCATGTCAGGGGGTTGGAACTAGGTGATCTTTAAGGTCTGATCAATTCTAAACCATCCTATGATTCTATGATGTTCTCTGAACTGACATAAAGGCTCAATTTCAGTTAGGATTTCCAATTTCTCATTGTAAAAGAAACAATTTAAAATTGAGTGTGTTTTTTCTTCATCATCAATCAAACATATAATTTTTTCTCAAAGCAAGGTAGGGGCAGGAGGAGGAGAAGCAGTATTAACAGTCCAGCAACACACACTGGCTTTCCCAAAATAAATGGATGAAAACAAAAAGAAAAACATTTTCAGTAGAGAAACAGATTTGTGTTTAAAACCTCTGAGGAATTATTAAAACTCCAATGAATATTTTTAATTAACATTCACAGTGTCCTTTTCAGTGAAATAATTTAGGAGCTGCAGTGGAAACCTGTTAAACAAATTGTTAGTTTGGATAAAAAAATCCATCTCTGCTTGTTAATAGCTCTTCTGTATCAAATGACTTCATGCAACTCTTTTGACATATCTGGGAACTGACAGTGGAAGATGGAACCAGCATTTAGGTATTTTTAAAGAAGAGGTGTGGGCTAAATTTACAAACAGATTGTGCAAACTGGCAGCTGCAGTGCAGGTATGCCAGGGTACACTAGCAAATGGATGTCTCTCTGGACTAGCAAAGAGAACTCTAGAGTAATAAAGAGAATAGATACTTTAAATAGATTATTTTCTTTAATAGATCAATATTCTGATGTTTTACAGATTCAGGTACACACAGTGGTTTGGCTGGTAAAAAAAAATCAATACACAGATATAGTATCATTTTTGCAGCTGGGACAAGTACAAGGGAGCAGAATGCTGTAGCATTCTCTCTCCTTCAGCTCATGTCCAGTCAATCTTCCACTCTTCTAAAATCTCCCACTCTTCTAAAATCTCCCAAAATTGACAAATTCTGCAGAATTAGCAAAGTGTTCACTAAAAAGTGAACTACTTCTCACCTCAGGAAACAGAAAGGGTTACCCCTGGAGCAGAGATGTGGTTATTAGTGGTAGGGGGCTAAAAAAAAGGGGGTTGGTTTCATAGTGTCTAACTTCCTTTCTTTTTTTCCTGAAACCTTTTGTATAACTTTAGCAACCATGCAGAATAATTATACTTCCAGCTCTCTGTGACAAAGAGGGATGTCTCCTGTGTTCAAACACGGTTTGCCTTTGTTACACACAGAATTGATGTTATCCTACAGTATGTTTTGTATGTAATTTATAAACATTGCTTATAAATTAATAAAACTAAGGTTCTGGAAAACCTTTTTGTTTAAGTAAAGACATTTTTCATATCATATTAATCTTCTTCATTACAACTTTCAAACAGGTGCACACACTTTGCTTATTTAAAAGCAATAGATTAAGACTGAGAGAATTAAAATGGACTTACCATGACTAAAACTGACGATGGAAAGGATGTAGCAGAACACTGCCACCTCCAGTTACAGATCATGCACAGAATATACTGTCTATATTATTCAGACAGTTACTCAGAATAAATGAAAAACAGGCACGAGCTCTGCCAACAGGCTCAAACTGACTGCCAGCAAAGAGGCACATACACATTTGAGCCTTTGATCACAGCTGACTTTGAAAAAATTAATAACAAAAACTGATACCACAAAAACAAATAAAACGTCACTCCCCATGTACTAGTAACAGCATGTTGCCATGTTCACAAAATTCATATGGCTAGGGACTGTTCTGTTAAGGACTCCAATCTTTAACTTCCATTCTTTCCCCACTCAATTTACATTCGCGATAAGGGAATCTACCTTCCCAATTTCAATACATCCTTGCCGTCTCGTTTGCTAGGACGTACTTGAATACTTAAAAAAATGTGGGAGATAGCCCATGACATGGGAAAATGCACAGAGGGAGGGAATATCCAGTCTGAATCATGATGGTCCGTGACCCACAGAAATTAGAGGTGGTAGTTTAGACTGAAAGATAGCACTGATGTGGGATGCCTTTTGCCAACATGAAGAGACAAGTGCTATTCAAATATGTGTAAATTGAGGAGAACAGAGTTGCAGCTGGTGAGATAGAGGATGATTATGGCTGCTGCTACCACTATATGGGTGTTGAAAAGAGATGAGTTAATACCAGCAAAACATGTGGAGAAGTATAAGAATTAATCTCCTGAGACTTAGATAGCTAAAATCTTATAAAGTTCCTGTACTCAGTATTTAATTATGGCTAGGGCAGAGTTTCCAGCTTTTATGTAGCCAAGGTTCATTGCTGCCACACTCTCCTTCTCTTTATCTCTCCTTTCCATCTAACCTGCCCTGACCACACTCCTGAGACCTTTGTGTTCCTACTTCAACCACTAAGCTATGCTCCATACAACTTTGCTTTCCACACTGGACTGGTATTTCTTCCTCTACCCCTTCCCCAGCCTTAATCTAGAGACTGCTCCTTGTCTTTTCCATGGCTGAAATAACATTGAAGTTTACTTGAAACACATATTGCCTGTCAGATCAGCAATTACAACTGTGTAATACTTGTCATATGTTTTGGGTATGATTTGTTAGGAGAGGCAGAGAGAAATTGAATGGAGCTGAAAGAAAAACAGGAGATAGAAAAAAAAATGGATTATGAGTTAGGACCAAGAGAAAAGATAAAGTGATGTCTACAGCTGGAGGAGAGGAAACATGGTTACCAACAGTTGTATGAATAAACACAAAAGAAAGAGAGAAATTATCTAGCACAGCTTTTGGAAACAGTAGCAATAATGGAAAGAAGAGAAGGAAGCATATTGGGACTAAATGACGTATATTAGACAGGGGAATTGCTTTCTAAGTCTGAGTCTTACGATAATATTAACATTCTACTTTTAAAACAATTTGTGGAATATAATTAACCTTTTAAAAAATCTTTAAAGATAAAACCATTACCGTTTCACACCTATATATGATTACATCATTTAAAAACCTATCACTGCCTGCATAAATGATAATGATTCTCAGAGAGGAGAGCAAGTGAGAACAACCAATGAACATTAGTATGGAATGTCTTTCCCTGTTTTTTCTGCACAAATCTTGGCTGGTTTTCTCAATGAAAACAAGCATACTATAAAGGCAGTTTAAGGTGTAAGAATGGTAGAACTCTTACAGCCAGAATAAAAGGCAATGGGAAAATATTGGAGAAAGTGTAAATATGAAAATTAAAAATCTACCCAAAGAAATGACTTGAGTTTTCTTTATAAAATAAGGTACAAATTGACCTTTTTTTTTTTCAGATTTGTCTTTAGGCCAAAAATATTCCAAGGGTACACCTCACACCAGCATGCTTTCATGATGTATGGAGAGACGTTGTAGTCAGCACTTTTAAATTTATAGAATTAAAACCCAAGAGATAGCAAGATCATCTAGTTTTATCCTTAGTGAATCACAGGCTCTTAAATTTCACTAGTTTCCCTGGAATATATATGAAACTTACGTTTGCTTAAGGCCTACCTTCCACTACACTCAGCACTAATGTGAATTCAAGAGGTATGGATCCCAGTCCTTCTGATAATTTGTGCCAATATTTAATCGCTTCCACTTTTAAAAAATGTGTTTGATTTCTCATTTGAATTTTTCTGGCATTGAGCCATTGGCTCTTTTATGCTTTTCTCCACCAGAATAAAGAGCCCTTTAGTACCTAGTATATTTTGCCCATGAAGGTACCTGTACACTGTAATCAAGTCACCTCTCAATCTTTTTTTTGATAACCTAGACAGATTGAGCTCTTTTAGAGTCCCACAGTAAGGCATTTTCTCTCTCTCTCAAATCATTTTTGTGGCTCTTTCCCGAACTCTCTCCCATTTTTCACTGTCCTTTTAAAAAAAGTGGACACTAGCACTGATGAAATATTCCAGTAGCTGTCTCACCAGTTCCTTATGCTCTTTGCTGTACTTATTTATCCTGTGAAGAAAGGCAGAACTAGTCAGAAGGCACCATCTGGTGAGGAAGTCTGACTGGTAGGGGGCAAATTTAAATACTTAAAGAGCAGCAGAGGGGAGGGTGGAATGGGCAAAGGACATTTAAAGACTGACTTGCTAGACTATGATCATTTTTAGTTTCCCCAGGAGGTTAGTGAATTTGTCTCCCTTGGACTCCTATTGCCTGTGTTTAGAAAGGTGAATAGCAGCAGTCTATAAAATATGGAAAATGAAAATTTCATTGGGTTTACACATGGATGAGGAGAATCAGCATCTGCCTCCTGGAAAACACAGGACTAACAGGGGTAAGGCAAGCAGGGAATAAAAAGGAAGAGAAATGCCATGATAGTCAAATAAGAACAGAAAAGATCCTCAACGGTCAGAAGAATACAAATGGAAACAGGATTTCGTAACCCTAATGGATGTTGTAACCTATATTAACAAAGCACTGAATTACTGAAGTCTCAGGACGCAGGTCCATTATTCAAGTGAATGCCCACCCTGCAGAGCCATCACGTGAGAGAGGAGACTGATGATTTTGCCCCACTCCGGCTCTGCAAATTGTATTTCTTAGTGAAAGATCCTTTTTAGAAGCTTATAAAGATGTTGAGTAAAAGGGAGGATGTAGAACCTGAGAACTGTTTACTTATGCACCCAGCTGATCATAACTGCTGGGGTAGCTCATGAGAAAAAGCCTGCCAGACAAGCATAAAGCTGGTTGCTGAGATCAGAGGCGACAGTCTGGGTTGCAGATATAAAAGGCGTGCAAGTCCAAGGGAGCTTTCAATTGACTTTCAGAAGCTGCTGAAGCCAAAAGCACTCTCTTCCCCACTTCTGCAAGAACTAAAGCATTTGTCTCTGGCTCTGCATTCAGCCGTGCTTATTCACTCCTTTATGATCTTTAGATTGGATTTCTGCAAGACACAGTGGCTGAGGAGTAAACTTGAAAAGTGCATGGCATCTTCAGTTGTTACAGCAGGAGGCTACTTACTACTGTGAAGGTATTAGCCCAGGCAGAAAATATACTGCATGAGCTCTTCACTGTAAGTGCTGACCCTGTATTCATAGTAGCACAAGAATAGCACAAGCATTGTGTTTGTTTTCTTTTAAATCATCCAACTAAGTAATAAGAATTCTTTATAAAGGACACACAGCATTTAAAAACATATCATTTTGAACATTCTTTTTAAACTTATGCTTCATATAATTTCTTACACTTCCAAGAAAGGAGAGTGCAAAATAACTGTTGTTGGGTTCTGACTGACTTTTTTTTTTAGAAATATTCAAATACCTATGGCACATATGGACTACAGTAGATCCTTTCTGAAAACTCAAAGCTTTTCTTAGTTGCATAAGCCCTTTACTAAAGCTCCCATAGCCCCTGCTAATATCCATATAAACTTTTCAATTCCATACCAATGTTGCCTGAATTCCAACAAAATAGGCTACACAAGGATTATCAACAGCAAAAATTACGCTTCAGCTGAGTAGACAGTGTCTAAGAATTCAAAAGTCTTTGCTATGCCTAACCCATTGGTGTTATAATGGAAATAAAAACAAAGGAAGTCCAACATGGAAGTATCTTAAAGCCTTCTTAACTGAAACACAGATGAGATATGGTGTGGGATGCAGAAGGAACCTTTCCAGATATTCTTCCTTTGATTTGCAGTCATTGCAGGACCATTTTCTTCTTTCCTTTAATTGTGAATTAACACCTTGAGCCAAACACTAGTAAATGTTTGTGATGCAAGTCCAGTTTGTTCCAGATTTTAATTCTCACACAAGATGGTTAAAAACACCTTATATTCTGATGTTTCTAATTCTCTTTTACACTGTAAATGTGTCAGGATGCACAGTTTGAGAATAAAACACAGAATTGCTATAAATATTAGGAAGGTCAGATGTTACATTTTCAAAATAAATTAGTGACCCCAACTGAGGGTTTCTCCTCTCAGAAAATAACAAGGAAAATACATTTAACTCTTGCATTATTGTGAGAAAATTAAATGTAAAAGTAAATTCTTTTCAAGCATTCATGAACATGATAAAATTAATTCTCCATTTGAGAATGACAATTTCTTATATGTACTTATTTCTGAAGATAATTGTTAGGGAAGTCAAGAAAACTTCATGTAGCTGGTCTTTTGTTACGTGAGAAGTAAAAGCCACGGGTTTTTTTGTCCAATTTATATATTCTAAATTGTATTGTATCCAGATAGATGCGGCATTCTTATAGAGGAATACTGCCTAGTACTATTTGATGGTTTGATTTTTCATTTTTCTAAAATATAATTGTCCACTTTTTTCTGGGTAAATTATTCCACCGTGTAATACAATTATTAACTCCTCAAAAAATCTTGTGTTCAGACATCAGACTTGCCTCACTAAGGATAACCATCTTTAATATATTTGAAACAGTAACATTTTGGATTTAATTTCCAGCTGCTGTATGAGTTTGGTAGATGACTTTCCCATTAGTGTTTTTGAGAGATGTATACTGTGCATTCATATACATCTTTATATTCCCTGATATGAATATTTAATTCAAAATGTGTTTGTTAGCAACAGGAATATGACATTGCACACACAGAGTCAGAACAGGAAAGCAGAAAAATACAGGTGCTATTCCTATTATTACCCCATCTGCTTTTTGACCTTAGCTAAATTACACTGAACTTGTGCTACCTCAATTTCCCTAGTTTAAAATTGAGATTGAGATACTTCACTCCCTGTGTAATGAAGCTAAGTATTTCTTTATATAAAAATGGGACATCTCTTAGCAAAATTGATTCAATGCAAATAAACTAATGCAATGTTATGGTTGAGAATCTGAACAGAGAACTATCAAAAAATGCAAAGGCAAACTCCCACAGCAATTATAAAGTAGGTCATATTGAATATATGTGTTAAGGAATTGAAGGAACATATACTTGCTCAGTAAAAATTGCAGTGGCTTTAAACACCCAGGCATATGTAAGTTCAAATTCAATGCACTGTTATAGCTTGAAAGTTGCATTTTCATTTAATAAGACTATAAAACAGATAATGCATTGTTTGCATCTTATCCAATCACTTCTGATACTCTGCTCTATTAATCAATCTGGTTTCTTTCATTTTATATTGACATTGTAGCAGCATATACATAGAACTGGAATGACACTGCTTCATTTGACATTGTAGTATTCCCTGTACAGCTGCATTTACATCATTTTCAGCTCTTTAGAATCACAATAACTCCCATGAAATCAAATTATGAGATATTATTATCACAGGAACATCATGAAATATAACTAGCTTGGAAGCTGGATAGCAATATATTAGCTATTCAAGCACTTCAAAACACAGACGTTTTTTGTTTTTGTTTTTTTAAATATAGTAGACCCTAACCAAGGTTTTCTTATTTGTTCTCCTATTTTCACTGCTAAAAATGTGTATTGGGAAAGATACATCTTCAGTAACTGTCAAATGAACATAAGGATGATGATATCACAGGTCCATCTACTTAAATGCTCAGCAGCAGATGTTTAGACAGAAAGATGAGAAGCAGGGCATGAACACTTCCCGTGGAAAAACTTCAGGAACTGTCATGTATGAAAGTCTTGAGATGAAAGTTGTACCAGCACCATTACATTTAATACCTTTCTCACTAATTTTCTAATACCTTTTGAATAATTTTTCATAATATTTGTGGTAACAAGCTCTGTCCTAAGAAGAAATATGTTTTCTGTTTCTGTATGTTTTCCCTTTAATCCTGACCCATAAACTCTTAGTTGCCTCCTCATTCATGCCCAGACAGAGCTCCAGGCACTCCAGCTGATCATTGACATAGAGGGCGACATCCCCAACTCCTCTGCCCTGCCTCTCCTTCCTGAAGAATTTGTACCCATACATTCCCATGATTCAGTCATAGGAGCCATCCCACCATATCCATGATGCCAGTAAGATCATAGCCCTCAAGGTATGTGCACATCTCTAACACCTCTTGTTTTGTTCCCATGCTCCATGTATTTGCATAGAGACATTTAAGATGGGCCCCTGATGGGGCTGACTTAATGGCTGGAGTGATTGGAAATCCTTGTGTTGCTCTTCAGGTGCTCTCCTGCTGACCTTTGATGCCTTCCAGGCCCTGGGCATCTATCACTAGTACTGACATCAAACTGGTAGGAGTAGCATAGATAGAGGTTCCCCTGTCCCGCCAATTTTAGTTTATCAAAATGTAAAATCCAATTTTCTGGAATAGAAATCTGTGAGCATGAAGAGATAGGTATCTAAATAGAGATGTTTTTCTCATAAACTGGACTTATCTTACAACTCCAGGAAAGATGTATGCCAATATGGAAAAGCTTAGCCAAACTGTAATATACATTAACAGGTTCTGCTATGAGTGATCCTGTATATAATCCTAGGAAAGGCATTTAGAATGCACATAATGGGCCTGAGTTATTTAAAACTGAATCATCTTGAAAAAGGGGAGATTTACATTAAAAACTGTCTCAAAGACACAACACTAGCACAGTATATTTTTATGATGTGCTTCTGCGGATTCAGTACATTTTCTCCTGAAGGGTAACTCCAAATGAAACATGTGGCTAGAACTGATATCAAACCCAATGATGTTATGTGCAATCCACATCTAATGAATTTAAACTCATAGTTGTCATAAAAGTCTGTTTATTCATCATAAAGGCCCAAATCCGTCCTTTTAATTTGTGAGTTGGGTTTTTTTGATGTTTGTTTTGTGGTGTTGTTTTTTTTTTCCAGTGAAGTTCATTATCTTTCATCTTGTACATTAAAAAGTCAGAATCAAATAACCTGCAGTAGCTATTTCTGATGTAAGGATTATGTTGTATATCTATGTATGAGTCATTTCCTAAGGGAAATCCCTGATGTGCAGGTGAATCATAGTTACCTCTAACTTCCTGCCCACATAGATATGATTTGGATCTTAGAGATTGGTTAGTTGTTGAGATCTCCCTTGCACAGCAGAGGCAACCAGAAGCAAAGCTGATGACTCCTGAATTTCGCTTCAAGAACACAGTAGTATTCCAGCTAAACAAACCAAATCCTCTGTCTGCAACAGAAGAATACCACAAAGGGGGTTCTAGTAAGGACTTAATCACAAGCTATCCAGCAGCAGTACAACATCCACAGTGCCTAAATATTTAGGTTATCCTCTCTGAGGTAAATAGTAATCACAAAACCTCTTACACAGTATCTCCTCTACAGAGCAGGACGTATTTTTGTGCTCCAGTTGCTAATGCTTTTGAAAACTAACAGTTCACCAGGGTCTGGGGTCTAGTTATTTTGAAGCAAAGCACATCCAAGGTACAGCATGAGGATGTGAAATACTGGTTACATCCAGATTCCCAACAACTTGAACAAACTGCTGCAGCACTCAGTGTAGCTACTTACTTTGTAACACTGCACATAAGGCTTGCTTTTAATTTAATTTTTTCAATCAAAATCAATACACTGGCAAGCAAGAAATCCACTCGCATACCTGTGTTTCAGAGGGATGATCCTCTTCTGTTGGTGTAATGACCAGGCTCCTATTACCTTGATCCCAGCAGAAATTTTCCCAATATGAGCACAAAATGGTGCTGGTTAGGAGTTGAAAAACAAAGTGCTCACTTTTGTAGACTAAAACATTCATATTAAAGAATTATTGTGAAAAATTAGGTGTAAACTTTCATTAACAAGAAAATACTGATACAAAGCGGCAGCTTCTATTGTCTAGAGGTGGTCTCAGACAACTTCCTAAGAAATTGTGTGGTTGTTCTTGTCATTATATGAAGTTACAAAACTGGCATTTAACTGTAACTTTATGGAATCATACTTAAGTATTCTGGACCTTTTAAAAGTATATGAAAAATCTGATATTTTGCTATTCTGGATGTATCTTTATGATTTTAGGGGTTTCTAAGAGTTTGTTGTTTGTTTGTTTGGGGGGTTTTATTATTTTGGGGGGGATTAGTTTTTGGCTTTGTTTGTGTTTTTTTTTTTTTAAAGATTTGAATCTTAATATTCACAACAAATTCAGCTTGATTTTAATGATTCTGCAGTGGCTACTGCAAAGCTTCTTAACTTTTACACTATAATGCAGTCAATGTATTTATAGTTCTTGAAAATGTCACATGGCAATGTTATGCCAGGGACAGCACATCTCAGAGACTCCTTAATATGTCTGCATTGTTGTATTCTATTTGTAGAGGCATTTTTGTCAGCAGCAATGAAAAAAGAGAGCTGCTGCGGCAGCTCTTTCAATAACATTCAAGCTTATAGTTGACCCAAGGGGCTCACATTATGACATCCATATTTAATTTAACAATAAATCATATTTTCATGGACTACAGTATTGCATTATAACCTCACTGTTTTATGTGTATGGGAGTGCAGCAAAAGCAGGCTTGTACGTATCTACAACACAGACTAAACAGTTAGTTCATGAGAATAAGGTCAAAGTGTACAGTGATGACAATTTATAAAAGGTTTTTTAACAACTCTTAGAAGTCTGAGGGAAAAAAGGACAAAAAAAGTCTGTCCAGGAAGGACTGCATTTAATTTAAGGTACATGTTTTTAAAAATCCTCCTAACTGCACCACCTTGCTTACTGTCAGTTTTAGTTCTGCTCTGCACTTCCATAGCAGTCAGCATTCTCTGTATCTCATTTTCTTTTCTGCTTCATTCAAGCATATTTAAGGAGCAAATTAACACCATCTGAATCTCACTCTTTACCATCCCTTTATCCTCACAATAATTTTTCCTATTTGCCCTTAATTTTTTACTGTTGACCTTCTAGCTGAATCTAAATGAAATGTTCATATGTTTTCTATTTACTCCTAAATCTAATGCTGCTTGTTCACATTTATTCTCACTCATCTCTTGTTTGCCTCTGCCCATATCACATTTCATGATCTTCAACATCCTTACTTTCTATTCCTAACTTCATCTCTTTCTAGTAACTACTTCTTACAGCCCTCTGCAACCTAAAGTTCATTTTATTAATTCTTTCCTCCCCATCAGCATTATTAATAATTTTCTACCAGTCAGATTACAGAATAACTTCATTGTTCTTTTCCATTAGCTGCCTCTGGCAATAGTTTACCCACTATTTGCACTGCTCTCCTCCACAGACTTGATGAAACTCTATTATCTCTTTTAGAAGGTTCCACTTTTCAAAACTAAATAGTTTCAATTACCTTTTTATTGGCAGCCTTGATCTTTGGTCTAGATGTCATCCTTAACATACATTACATAAAATTAAGGAAGAGCAACCGTAGTAAATAGCATTTTGCTACTCTGATCCATGTTCTCTTTTTACCTTTCATCCAGCTTTCTGTTCATCATGTCTTCATGTATTGTATCTAAATTAGATTTCAGTTCCTTGGGGTAAGAAGACATCATTTTCATTTATCAGTAAAGTACCATGCAAGCTTATGTCTCTGTAGAGATTCTAAATATGTATATCTACATTTATTAAAATATTGATGCTTTTATCTATTTATATAGTGCAGAAGCAACATGGCAGCAGTTGTACACATTTAAAAACTATTTTCCATCTATAACAGCTATACTGTGATATATTTATAGCAGCTGCATGCTGTTCGCTCTCTATTTCCTAGTTCATATTTACATTGCTCTTTCTGGTCTTATTAACTAAAAATGCCCCAAAAATAAAAATCTCAATTTTCTCTGACAGTATCAAATCTTTTTCTAAAAATAAAGCATAGGGGAAACATACATTGGTTGTATTACTTATCCATACTGTATGATCACAGCCTTAGTGGGTAAAGGTTGTTTTAGCAATTCAGGACTTCTGCCCTGAAAAAATTTGGTAGTTTAAGTAGTCCTGATGATAGTAAAAATTTTAGGAATTTTGAACACCGGTATTCTTGTTACCTATCTTGAGAGGCATTGAAGTATCTGATTTTCAGAGTACTAGAGAATAGCTCTTTCTAAAGCACAAGATTTTGAAAAAGGATGCTCCTTAGTATTTTGAAAATTTTGGCTGGCACAATAAACATGATTAGTGCAAGCATGTATTTGAAAAGCTAGGAGCATTTTAATTCAAAAAGATGAAATGACGATACTATCAATTGAATTACGTATTAGAATTTTTCTATTAACAAGTGCACTAACAGGCTATACATATACTTTCCTTTGTTAAGCATATTTATTTCTTGGTTAGACAAAAAAAAAGTAAGTAGGCATTTCCGAATCCCATAGCAGAATCCACAAAGGCCCCTGTCATGACCCAGAGCTCATTGCATGAATGAGCCTATACTAATCATTCAAAAGTTAGCTCAAAAGATAAAGAATTATTGTAGAGTAGACACTGTATGCAGAGCAATTATACTGTTCTGCTTCACATAACACTTAGTAAATGGTTAAGCATTTAAGCACTGAATAAAGTGAACATCTTTGAATACCCTGCTTTGCAGGATATCTGAGCTGAACCTTGAAATGTGTTGCTTGCTTGTTGGTCAGTACATATAGAGTGGCCTTAACAAACTGTTTACTCAGAGTAGCTGGAGAGAAGTTACATAACCATTACTGTCCCATGTAATATTACTGACATTTCTTCATATATTGCCTTACAGCTGATGGATGTAATACTTATATTATCTTTGCATAGAGAGACCTGCTTCGTCCAGTGTTCCACCATGTTTTTTACTAGATAAAATGATCAGTGAGAATCAAATGTTTATTAATGTCTTTCTATCTTCAAAGAAAGTAACATCTGGATATCCTGTCTACAACCTCATAAATATACAAAGCTCCTTGACCACACTGCTGTTCAATAACAACTATTGCTGTGCTGACATGGCTTGGGGCCAGATATGGCATAGCCCAGGAAGTGCTCTCCAAAGGCAACAAGAAGGTGGTCTGCCTGTTTCAGCTAGAAGCCAGCCCTAACAGTTGGTTTCAGTGCCATAAAATGGTCCTTTGCATCTTTTACTTTGTTGAAGAAAAAAGGTTAATTGGCATGGATGACAAGTTTAGATTGCAGCTTTAAATGAAAAGGAAGATAGAAAGGCAGCTTTTAAATGAACATTTTAATGACATTAGGGATAGAATAAACAAAATCAACAGCAAAAGTAAAGAAGCATGAAGATGGAAAAATGGCTACAAAAAGCTACTGAACTATGATATGATATCCATAATTGTGATCACATTGGACAAATACAAAAGAGAGTAGCTGTTACCTAAGCAAAAGGGCATTTTAAAATACAATTCATTTGATACATGGTGAGGTAAAATACCCTCATGCATGGTCCCTGTAAAATACCTCAGAGAACACTGCCAGCAGAAGGAAGGTAAGGAAGGAATTTCCAGAATATTGGAAATTGGACCACCTTTGTTTCTATCAAAACTAATGGTAAAGCAGGTTTAGAAAAATAAAATAAAATAACTTCACAGGGGATGAACACTTTTGGCCATCCTAACACAAAGGCAAAAGCTGAGCTATAATGACTTCATAGCCCTGTACAGGAATGAATTATTACTTGGACCTCATTGTGCATGGGAGGTCATATTCTGGAAAGTTTATCATGAGATGCAATGGTCAGGTTTGCATGTGCAATCAACTTTACATCCTTTACAATGAGAAGTATGAATGATAAACACTGTTTCTTTGCTCAATGAAGAAATATGGCCCTACAAAACTGAGTTTAGAAATAATATATGTATGGAGCAACTTTTCATCTCTTTCCACACTGAGATGGGAGAACAGGATTAAAACTACATGCTTTCCTTTCAGCTAAGAGTTTGTGGGTTTGTGGGTTGTTTTTTTTTGGTTTGTTTGGTTTTTTGCTTGTTTGTTTGTGTGTGGGGGTTTGTTTGGTTGGTTTTTTTTGTTGTTGTTGTTGTTTTTTTGTTAATCACATCACTTTACTCCAATTTACATGAGTTTTAGCTTCAGGAATCATTGGTCATTGTTAAATTCAAATAAGCACGAAATAAAATTGTATTAAGTTTGCACAATTGATCTTTCATCATTTTAAATGGTACCTTTGAAAATTTCCTGTAAATAAGCCTGAAATACTCCCACCGTTGACTGTCATCAGAACAGGTCACTTTGGGAAAACCTGTTCTCAGTGATGTAAATTATAGGGTTATTATATGTATCTAGAACAAGAGAGCAGAAGTTTTATTCAGAACAGATGTAAGAAAGCCCATAAAATCAGATGCATTACCCTCTATCTTTTCAAGCTACAAACTAAAACTAGTTTTCATCAAATTGCACTGACCCTATTAACTTAATTTTCCATGAGCTGACCTTTTATGACTAACAATGGAAAAGCAAAACTGTGCAAATATCCATGAAGACAGTGAAATGACTTATTCTAATGAGAAGACTGAAATATCCTTCCTGCATTAGCATCTGCTTATTGTCACTGCTCCTTAACCCATTGGTACTGGCAGTCGCCATACATCCCATTGCCAGGAGTAGATGCATGCCAGGAAAGCCTTACTGCTGGCATCAGAAAGATCATTTCTGGAGTTCAAAAGATAATATAACACTGGAGTGTCATTTCAAACTGTAAAATAGCTATCAAGTACAAAGGCAATAGGAAAACACTAAGGTTTCTACTCTTTATAACCAGCATGCAAAAATTAAATTAAGAATACCAGGGTGACTTGTTTATTTATATCTACAATGTGTTATGCCATCCAGATGGGCTCCTCAAAATAATCCAAATCACCAGTATTACTCATCGGATTCTCAGATCCCCTTATTGGCCAGCTCATAGTGATAAAATGGTCCTGTTAGCCTTAGGTTATTCCTTGATATAACACAGAAGTCAGTGCAAACCCCACGGTACTACAGCCAGCTATAAAGTCCCAGTTGCTACAGGCCAAGAAGGATCCATTATTTGCTCAGCTTCACAGTCCATTGAAACAGCCTCTTGTCTGCATTTTCTTGGTCTTAAGTTTAACTGTTTAGAGAAAAGAAGTCATCATGATCATAACATTTTCTCTTTACTGAATTCTTGAAGCCTTGATGGTAAGTAACCTGGCTTTGAATGCAATGCAGAAATTTAGGACTACATGACGTCTGGATGTTCACCATCAGTAAATATTGTCCTGACAATTTACCCATCTAAGTTAAAGGACAGGTTGCCTTTGGTTAGTTTTTGATCTGCTACAGAATTCATAGGGGTTTAACCAATCCGAGTGCAAAGTTATAGGCACAAGTCCACAATGTTTTTTTCAAATATCTCACTCAGCTGTGTCGGGCTTTATCATGAGCTTTTATCACATTATAAGGTGCCTTGTAAGCTCTGGTACCAATACTGGGGCTATATCTTTTTCACAGCCACCACCAGCAACAATATAAGGCTCATTAATAGCAATATTTAAGTCTCCAAATATTCTGAAACAATACTTTGAATGAATGTTAAAGGTCTCAGTGATCTTTCAGATCTCCAGCCACCTTACCACTGAGGTAAGCCAAAGTGATACAGGGAGCAGAATGCCATTTCCCAGGTTATTAATGATTTTGCTGTAATAATTGGCTCCTGAATAGATAAAAAGAAATGAAAAAGTTCTCACTTAATAACTTAATTACATTTTAACACATGGAGAAACCTCACTGCACTTTATTTCTTTTATGAAATGCAAGTATTTTTTCTGAACTGTGTGCTGACTAGTGTTACAAGACTCCAGAGTTGGCAAACATGCTCAGTACACAAACTCTTCCAACAAGGCACATAAATGGAAATGAGGATGCAAATTTTCAAGATAGATCAGTGGACAGCAGCTCCTCAGAAGAAACATAGTTGTGATGCATTCTGTTCATAGGAAACTATATTCCTTTCATTTAAAAGCCTGAATGGTCATCTGGCTGCACATACAAGATGCACGTGTGTTGGAAAAATCCAGAGACTTGAGAGTATGACAGGTAGATTTGTTCTAACGAAAGCATGTCTCTCCTTGAGAACTGTCTCTTTTAAAACGTCCAGTGCCACACACAGTGACATAAGCTGATCTTTGATGATTTGAATGTGGTTTTCTGGGTAAGCTGTTTCTTCTAGACTCTTCCATTCTCCATCACTGTCTATGTCAGCATCAAGACAAAGAAGACACCAACAATAAATTCAACATTTTTCAGTATTGTGAATTCAATGGTTCCCTCATTAGATCTAAGTGACATTTAAGGCTTTTCATTGGGCTTTATTAGATGTTAGATTGAGTGTAGGACAGTTGTCTCTTTAGCCACCAACTTGAATGGCTTTGTAATAATTTATTCAAGAAACCAACTCTCTTCCTTTCACACTGCCACTGCTGCAGCCTGCTCAGTCCCTCTAACTGCAAGAAGGAATTAGATCACCTCTCTAAAAGCTCATGACCTCCAACCTTTCTTTTTCCCCCTTGATAAGACAGAGATCAACTTTAATTTCCTGCATGTGTTCTTAAAGCCAGCCAGTACTTGGGATGTATTTCTAGAGGTTTAAAAGGAATTCACCTTCTGTTCAGATTTAGCTGTGG
This sequence comes from Chloroceryle amazona, assembly GCA_027560015.1. NCBI lineage: Eukaryota > Metazoa > Chordata > Aves > Coraciiformes > Cerylidae > Chloroceryle > Chloroceryle amazona. Next base: position 42,163 of record JANHFX010007976.1, read on the forward strand.
CTGACATGAATATGCTTCCTAAAGGACTATTTTTATGCTGCTGAGAGGTCACTGTAAGTTTAAATATCAGCATACCTTAAGCTCTCATATAGGAATTTTTAATTTTGCTTACATTCAAACACAACTACTTTGCTTTTAAGCTTTCTGAAGACACTAGATATTGCAAAACACATCATAAGCTCTGGTTCAAATAGTATCAATTAGCTTGCTCTTTTACTTGAACTATCTGGTTTACTGCAGTAACTGGAAAAGGCCAACGCTGGCCTTGAATTATTATTTGTTAAGCTAAGAGGCTCCAACCAGGAACAGGTCTCCATCATGCTGGTGGAATGTAGAAATCAGTCACCCTTTGCTTCAGACAGTTGGGCTAAATATACAAAAGTGTTTAAGAACCTTATAAAAAAAACTAAAATTATTAAAAAAACCTAAAAATTATTTCAAAAATTGTGGGTCTTAGACTGCTACATATCCTAATAAGACATAGGTGCTTATAAAATATCTGTCTCAAGGCCTTGCTGTACTGAAACTCAGAATTGAGAGAGGCCTAAAGACGTTGAAAACACAGCAGAAAGGAAGACGAGGAAGACTTAAATTGCAAAGGTTAACAAAATGTATTCTTAGAGGTTATGTGTAGTTTAGACTGTTTAATACAAAGCAGGAAGTTTGTTCATTAGTAAATATGTCTGTACTATACATTCCCTGGTATTTTCAGGTTCAGCTTACTGTGTATTGATATTTAAAAATGCCAGGAGAGAACCCCATACTACATTCTTCTTAAAAGGACAGTATTAGACTTCAAATTACCCTAACTTCAAATGACTGATCATGAGGATTTCCATCAAATGGCTTTTTTAAGACAAGATTTACTGCAGCAATCAATTATGAACCCCAGATTTAGACAGTGCCTTCTCCTAAACAAACAGGTGTATACACATCCTTTAGCACAGCAAGACTCAATAAGTTTGTTTACAAAGTAGTTCACAATAAATCTCACAGATAGTTTGCTCTTCCTTCTGAACGCCCCGGAAGAACACATTAAATTCTAAGGCATGCATTCCTGTACCTGAGAATGCACCCATGTGAAAGAGGAAGGAAAATACCAGAATTCTAAAGTTTCAAAAGAAAATTCTTATAATTTGCATGAGCAATTAGGAGCAAATAGAGTTTGTAACTGTTACTTTTGAACAAGGATGTATTTGGCTTCAGTTGCACTGTGTGTGTGTATTAACTGTTTTCTGGGACTATGAGGTTTACTACATAAGCTTAAACTGGGAAAAAATAAATCCTTTGCTGATACAGGACCTTGTTCTACCATATTAAGAGTAATGCTTGCCTAGAAGACACTAGCATTTCTCTAATTTTGAGATTATACATTGCTTGGTACAATTTATAACATTTAAGTGCAACAAGCTACCTTTCATTTTTACATGTCAATTAAACACCAATAATGGAAAAGATTTATTCTTTCTGTTAGGAAAAGAGCTACATCCCTGAAAAAAATTACATCCCTGAAAAATGTAACATCAAGTCATATGTCCTGATTGTCTTATACCTTCCAGAGAAGCCTGATTTAGTTTCTACGGTTGTATATTTTGGTCAGCTAGAAAAAGAAACACAAAAGAAAACAATCTATGGGAAAGTTGTGTGTATAAGGGTTTTGTGAAACACCCCAAAATTTTAGGATTACAGGCATTAAGGAGCATTTTGTCACTGAAAAGTGTAGGATTGTTATTTTCTCCTTTGTATTGTCTTCTTTGCCCATCCTTATTTCCTACCTTCATGATGAAGTGAGGCATAACATCAGACTCAATAGCCCATGTCTACTAATTCTGTCTCCCTCCACGATGACACCTAGTGTTTAACAGCTAACTTGTTTTCCTCAGGAAACCTTCTAGGGTAAAAATAATTGTACAAAAATATTTTAAAAACAAGTGGTGTAAGTTTTAGACTAAAACTGACACATCTTAGGAATGATACATCTACAGCATTTCTGCTTTAAAAGACCCTACCCCCAACAAGTTAGAAACAGGATGGTTTTAAAGGTTTTCAAATGTCCTATGTCTTAGGTGTGAAATTGGTAGTGAATCAGTTGGTGTGAATGATTTTATTTGAAAGGACATTGCTCTAAGCTTTCTAATTCTTCAAATGCTCTTTGTAAAAATGTTTATATAGAAGATGATGGCCTTTCCATGCTATGCAGTCACAATTGCTTCAACAGATCACTGCACAAGAGAAGTGAACTCCTGCCTAATGAAAGCTGGCCTACTTGGAGTTCCTCCAATGCCCTTTCGTTAAATGTAAAGTTCATAATATTAATCAGGCAACTGCTTATACTGGGGATCAACTGAACATTTGCTGAAATTACAGCTCAGTTTTGTCAAAATGTTAGCTTTCCTTACCATGTGCATTCAGAATGTCCGCTTTCTGTCTCCTGGTCTGACGTCTAAATAACAAAGCCCATTCAATAGGCAGTTCTGTGGGGTTGTACAGTGCCTACAGTCCCAGCTGAAGGAATATTAGTTCAGGAAAGAAATCACAAGGACTCAGCCAAATTTAAATTCAACACACCACAGAAAACGTTCCTAGGGAAGGGCAAGCTGTGCCAGTGAAAGTGGGCTGCATATTGTAAATTTGGTAGCAAAGGAAAGGTTTCCATTCAAACCTCTCCAGGATGCTGGCACACATTTTGCAGTCATGCTCTGCAGGGGAAAATGGCTGGTTGGTCTGCTTACAGCAGATTCACTAGTCCCCCTTTCTGAATTCTTGAAATAAAAGCTCCTTCACATTCTGGTAAAAACTGTAATCTGCAGGATGCCGGGGACAGGCTGCTGCCTATTGAGCAGCCAAACTCTACATGACCAAAATTCTACAGAAAAATATTGCTTCTGCTGGTATCTTCCTAGTACAGATCAGGATAATCTGAAGGGCATTTTCTAAGAAATACTCTCCTTTTGCAGACTTCCAACTTCACAATCTTCAGACCAGGAAAAGAGAAGAATTGCCAAGGCAAACACTGCCCCAGAAGTACAAAGATATACATCATCTTGGTAGAAGTGAGATTCAGAAGCGTAGGAAGTAGAACTGAGATTCAGAACTTCATCCAAATCTACTCTGCTTTTTTCTCCTCAGAACTTTATCCTCCCAGCACACAAGAGACCTCAGCCAACTACTTTGATTCTCCCATCCTTTCTGGTCTAGCTTCAGTTGCTTTCATTCTTCATAATTCTCTTTATTTCTTCTTTCTTCCATTCCCTATATTCTGTAGGCAAAGGTACCACTTCCTATCTTTTTGTAGAACGTGACCTTAATCTTTCCCCAGTCCACACCAATGGAATGAAAATTCAGAAGTGTAACAAATTTCATGTCTGACTTCTATCAATTTAATCAGCTTATTTATGTGTTGTATCCCTTTTCACTTTTACACTGTCTGCTGAGACTATGAAAACTCTTCTCTTCGGAGCAGGCACTGTCTTATGTTTGTCACAGAGCTAAGTACAGTTCCTACATGAGCTTGAAGAATCCTTTCTAATTTTCTAAAGGAAACATCTGGGATGTCCCTTTTAGTGCAAAATATTCAATGTGAGGTTCAGTACATCAGACTATACTGATAAACTATCTAAATGCATTTGCCAAACAGGATACTTTCCTATTGTAAGCCATCCAAAAATATCCTCATGGCTAAGATCCCTGTAAGTATAAAACGTTCTGATGAAGCAAAATGATTCAGTTACAAAACTGGAGTAAGCAAAAAGATTCATAGGAAACAATACTAATCCTATCCCAAAAGATTGTGCTATCCAAGGGGATCTAGAATATTAATTAGTTAGTTGTTGCAAACCTATAAAAAATCATCCCATAATTACTCTGAAAAAAGTTGCAATTTCAAAGCCACACTGCAGAATAGCATACTGGATTAATTATGCCAGACTGCAGCAATAACCTTGAATTAAAGCTGCAACCTTCTATTTTTAAGAAACAATTGCCTTTCTGGTTGATGAAACCTGTCGTCCCATCAGGTAACAGACGTGACCAGGAAAGAGAAAAGCGATAATGAGTCAATCCAAGCTGTTTGATACATTTCAAATCTTCCTCCCACAGAGTGTAGCTGCCACAAGCTACATCACCAGTCTGGTTCTTGAAAACTCGATCTCCTCCCTGATGGGTGAATGTGTCCCAGACATTAGGGCCCTTTCCATCTGCATTCCAGCCTTCTGCTTGAAAAACAAAACTTGGTCATTACACTTTTGACATCAAAAGAATATGTTGAATGTAAATGTTTATCACAAAGTAGGTACAAACTCCTCAAAATCCTATGACCAAATGAGCAGTTTTCCCACCTTGCCCCTTATATCATTTAAAGTAACTAGGAACTTTTGAGCATTAGTACTTATTTGCATTAGGTTTTGCACTTATTCACATTTTTGCTAATTATGTGAAAATCCTGTTTTAAAAAACATTCAGAGTTCTGACACTCTTCATACTTCTTTAGCCAAAAATCAGATGTTTGCAACTCTTGAGATAGTACAGGTTTTCACAAAGGGCATTTTCTAATGCAACTTCCATCCATAAATGTAAAAGATCAGTCCATATCAAAGAAAGCCTTTAGGGTATGAGAAATACATCCAACAAACAGGCACTTATGGCTTTCTGGATGTCCTTTGAAAATCCTGACAGTCTGTTAAAAAGAAAGGAATGCCATTATGAGCCATGGCCCTAGGCGTATACAAGCTGAATTAATAAGTCAGCTCTGCAAAACTTCTGCTTTTTTGCTTAGCAAAAAAAACCATTTCACAGAAATTAATTTTGAATGCTCAAAACCCCTGCACCATTTTCTTTGCTTTCATAGTTTTGTGAAATTTCTTTGCAGTTCCAGAACTGAGATAGACAGATTACCTTTTATTTAAATCAAATAAATGCACCTTTCTTCCTTACAAGCTTCTTTGTCCTTCAGGGGAATGTTCTAGATGAGCAAACATTTAATTTTTAATGTGGAGAGGTCTGTAAGCTTACACCCCTGCAAAGTGTGATTTTATCTTAAAATTCAAAATAACACCAAAATGGCCAACGTCATTTACCAGTGAGATTTTTCAGAGCCCCAGTGACTGCAGTGTTCCACGGGTACTCTTTAAAAACTAAAAAGACATTGCATGTGAAAATCATGTATAAATTAAATATCAGTTGGGTTGTAAGATTAATAACTATATAATAGCTACATATCAATCCTCAATAAAAGTGTTTTAATAATCAATTAGTATCACAGAAATTAGAGATGTAGGAGAACTATTAGGAGGTCATTGAATCCATCCCCTGCTAACGCAAGATTGCTCCCTTAAGTATATTCAGGACTTAATACACATCTGTCTTATTAAATCTAGGTTTAATGCAAGGTTAAGCATATTGAAGACACTTAATTTAAAGCATTACTAAAATCTGTGATATCACTTCTATAACCTAGTTTTTCAATGATGACTGTCAGGTTTCATACTCTTTACAGAATTTTATTGCAGCACATGAATATCGATACATCTACATTTGGTTGGTCAGTAAATTAAAATCTTATATGGGACAATCTTCTAAGTAGGTCAAATTTTAGATCCAGACAGTTTGAGTTTCTCTTAATCTCAGATTTTATCACAGATTTTGTGCTCTGTCTGTTGGCTCCTCAGAAAAATACAGTACTAAAAGTTGTCTATATCCTGCTTCTGATTTCAAATATGCCTGCTGAAATAAACAGTCATTTTAGAGGAGTGCAGGAAATAACAAATAACAGTAATTCTTTGGTGGTACCTAGAATTTAGAAGCCTTTAAGAGCAGGCTTCCTGCACCATATCAGTATGATATAGCTCTTTTTTTCACTCTGGTGTGAGTGAAGGGAAGCCAAAGGCTGCCATAATGGGCAGCTAACACACCTTCATTTAAGAACCTGCAGCTAGTGCAGATGCAGAACAATTTCTTTTTTGTCTACCTTCCTCCAGCAAAGGAGGTGGGAAGGAAGTGGAGAAGCATTTGATTTTCACCAGAGTATGACAGTAGTACTCCAGTGGTGATTAGCCCCTACAAAGCCCTGACTGGGGCTGTAGCAAACAGAGCCACTACCAAACATCCCTCATGCTGTTCGAAGGGCCCCTCTGTACACTGCAAAGTATCTGAGCTGGCTAAATAAAATTTAGGAAGCAATCTAGCCAAGGAAACAGAAAGTTCCCCATACACTAACGTATCCTGCTGAGCCACAATTAGTCTACACAGAGCTCTTCTCTGCTTCAATAAACTGAACTTGAACCTCTAAGCTTGCTCAGAAACCTTCAGACTACACAGCACTTCATAGTGTAAGCATACCCTGAGTTTTAGCAAGTTTTGGGGCCAGGAAAGAACAGTGATGAGGAAGTGACTTTACATTTCAAACACTTAGGTGAGACTTAGCTAAATCATCATCACATATCATGTCATCAAATGATTTATATAAATTATCATGAAATGTGATGCATGTTCCTCACTCTCTGCAATTATTATAATGGAATAAGATAGATTTTTTTTTTCCATTTAAGTGAAGCTAGTGCAGCAGGAATATTACTGATCAGAGTATTTAGGTTTTCATGTACTTTTCCAAGTTAGGGTTTTTTCCTAATTCAGCTGTGCTTTCACCTTTTGGAGTGAAATTTTCTTGGCCTGGTCTCTGCCTGAAAGATGAAATTTTGTTTGAATTAATGCAGTTCAAGTATTTAGCATATGAAAGAAATGAAGAAAACCACTTTTACCATTATGAGAATTTTTTGCAACTTTTCTCTCTCTAAAAAAAAAATAAAAAATAAAAAATTCAAGCAGAGAGTTGAAATTTAGCATAGAAATGTCCCTCAGTAAGAAGAAGTGCTTTTGAGTGTTCTGGTGCAAATTGATTTTGATTTGACTGAGTCATGAACCTTTGAAATCTGCACTTTGAGCATACGGAGTACAATTGGTATGATTTTTTATCACTTTGAAATATACAGAGTGGAGAAGGTTGTGCTGTGCATAAATACATAGCTGACAGTAAAAAATAAAGTAGCCTGTCAGCCCTTGCCTCATCCACTGTGTATCTTGTGATATGTGCAGCAACCAAGTTTGGACTCTACAAGAACTATTGCTTCAATCATGCTGCCTCTAAGTTGGAAGCCGCACAGCTTCCAAAGCTTTCAGGAGGAGGAATTCCCTGTTGAGTTTCTTACTTCTGCAGGAAAAGGGTCATTTGAGTAGTGTCTAGACCACATTATAGATTTTTTTTTTTATGTTCCTCCCACTCAGAAACCTTAGGAAAGCTCATTAAAAATACATTAAGAGAACATTAAAGTTGCACATCTAGCCACTCAAATGGTAGGAAATTATAATGTCATTCTATATGCACACACACTTCACATTTCAAAAAATAGTAGAGCTATGCACATTGCAGGACTTGAGTTAGAATCTGGCCCAGAATATTGATTCCCTGGGAAGAACGAGCTGTTCAGTCTATTAGGTGAAGCTAACTGAGCTCGTTAAAAGGTACCAAGCATGGGCAAGTACTCTCGCTTTCAGCAATATCCAAGAACTAAAGGCTACATCCTCAAAGACAATTTTAGATGTACAACTCCCATTTAGGTACTGAAATCAATGGGAGTTAAATGTCTGTATGCTGCAGGGTATTATATGAGAAAATCAGATCTTTATGTATTTTAAAGGTCTCTAACCACACATTTATGAAGGGATAAAGTTGGGGGGGTTATGGCTATAGGTGTCCCTGTACCTTATGAGTTTACTTTCCCTAATCTGCCACATATTTTCATATCATGGAGGGCAAATCACTTTATCAGCACCTTCATTCAGTTGGAAACATGATACAGATCCTTGGGAAAGGACAGCCAAAAGTTCAACTGTTAAGCTTGCAGTTCACTCTTTTTCATATTCTTTGGAGATGAATTCCTAACTGAGAACCCCTTCTGAGTACCAATGTCTGATGAAGTACTTCTCCCATCCAGTTTTGGAATAGCCCATAATAATCTATGTAAATTAGCTGTAGAGAAAGGAAATACTCAATATCTAGTCAGACAATTACTATATCTTCTTGTTTTCCCCCAGTCTCAATAGCTAGTGAGATATTTCTGATATTTGAAACATATTTTACCCTCTTCTTACTGCTCAGGTCAGAAGTGTTTAAACAGAAGTGCTACATGGATTTGCATCAGATGTAGCATCTACATAACAAGGCAAAGATCAAACACTCTCCTTCCTGGTTCCAGGGTTTTCATTCACTTAAAACTTTCTTAAGACTTTGGCAGCTAAAAATTGACACCTTCAATTTATTATGCTGCTGTAGCTGCACCCCAAGCAAATCCAACTGGAAAAGCAATATCCTCTGGCACCCGCTGCAGAGGACAGGCGAATACACAGCATTACGCGATTCTATGGAGATGCAGGCTTCATTTGCAGATGGTTTCTGGCTCAATCACTCTTCCACTTGTTACAAGCAGATTCTATACCGAAGACAAAAATAAATCCTGTGCAGCTTCACACACTGAAGGGCAAGCCATGCACTTTGCATATCTCAGGATTAAAGGAGAGGCTTCAGGCAGCTAACAGTGAAAGTGGAAAAGGCAGTGGTGGAAAAGCCTGGGGTGGTCACAGTATGAGGGCTCCACCTACTACCAAGCATTAGTACACAGAACTGTTGTACTTCACTTTTCCACTTTACTATTCTCTCACCTCCCACGTCCCAGCCAACGGGCTCTGTGTACCCTCTACTCAACATAAATCCTTTAGCCACCTGGTAAAAAGTAATTTCCACACCTTTCAGTAAGCTTCAAAAAACAGCATCGCCTTTTCTTTTCTGGCACCAAATTTACATTTTTTCTCTCCCAACACTGAAACAATATGCCTGCAGTTGGTGAGAAAGGATGCTTTAGCCATTACATGTTTAGCAGTGGAAACCAATGAGCACAAGAAGAACACTTGTATGGGAGTACAGACAGAACAGCTATCTTTCTTCTTTAAATTCCTGTGGATGCTCATGTTTTCTAAAGGAGCAATGACAACCTTATGGCATGTGTTCCATAATCAGCATCTGCAAAACAGCCCTCGGGTCTCTTCCTCTACCTTCTGTCAGTGATGTTACCGCTCTCCTGTCAACAGACTGAGAAGGGAGCAGCAGCAGGAGGATGAGTCAGGGTATGGCTGTAACAAGTGGAATGGGCTGAAAGTAGTTTAATGGCCCTTCTCGGAAAACTGCAACAGCTGGCACGCTAGATGGCAGTACTGTAATTGCTTTTTTGGACTTACAGGAATTTTTTCCCCTATTTATTATAATACTATATCCACAGTGCTTTTGCCAAGATCATCATCTGTGCTTGTTGGACTGCTAGGAAGTAATGTATGACCACTGCTATTTTTTCCTTCTTCTTTTCTCTTCTTGCACCTTTTTGATTTTGAGTGATGACATACTCCTGCAAAGCATTATACATGTGATATTTTCTTTGACAATGAAAATAAGACAGACCTTAACATTCAATACACAGAAAAGCTACTAATAAAAAAAGCACATGCTTTTGACAGAAATACACACAATGGGAAAGTCAGCTCCTTCAGAAAAAGAAATTTATTTATAGAGATGCAGAGAAGTTGATTTAATTCCGAAGTGCACATTGCAGAACCAGACAGTGCAGATGCAAAGCAAAATAAATCAAGCTTTCACAGTAGGCATGCATTTCCTCAAGTGTCTTTCGAAGGAAAGGTAAAAGCCCCTTGAGTACAAAGGAACAAAGAGGGAAATGAGGCCCAACATACCAACTTGTTCCCAAAACACATGCTGACACATGCTCTAGGCAAACATAGGTATCTTTTATGTGGTTTGTACATATAAAAAATTATGCAATGAAATTGTTAATGTTCTCTGGTTGAAGTAACTTCCTTAGGCTTTTGTTTACAAGAAGGTAAGCATTGGACAGTTAGAAGTAAAACTCATCAGAAACACCTTAAATTATTATTAATAGGTATTAATGAACCAGAATGATAATGCAATGTTTTTATATCATTAAATGTTATTGGTAAGTATCTCTGAAAATTTAAGTGACATTAAATCTTTTCCCAGAAAATCATACAATTCAATTTCACAGGAGATATAATAAATATGTAACTTAATAATAGGAGAACAGGGGCAGACAGGAGATAGTAGCAATAAAAACCCAATAAAAAGTTTTATAAAAATGCTTAACCATAAAAACAAGGCTAAAAAGTGTCACTGCTGATTTCTTAGCAGGAATCAACAGAGACAGAGATGGGGTTTAGGAGAGATTGAGTGGGAGGAAAATATTCCATAAGCAGTCTGGGGAAGAGTGAACAAAATTTGCCTCAGAGGTTAAAGGAGATTCACAGTAATGAGACAGCAGGCTACGCCAGATAAGTAGGCAGATACTGGAAAATGCAGACTTTCAAAATTCAGAGAAGCTGAGTTTATAGCAGCTAATCTCAAATTCTTCCGGCAACCCAATTTCTAGATTTGTGACCCCACTTCTGGTTGTATTTCTGGACTCATGAACCCACTCCTTGTTGCAGTAGCAAGACTGGTAATTATATTTCCATTAGACCCACCGCATGTCATGGCCCCTATGATGCACCCACCTTCTTACTCTGATAATCAATTTTCTCTGCATCTAACAAATAACTTGACCCCAACCTGAATTTCAGTATTTCCCTGTTCCATTGTCTTGTTTAGCACATATAAGCACAAAATTCAGTTCTTCCTAGATGCAATTTTTTTCCACACTAAGTTTAAGGGGGTTTATATTTGCACCGATATGGACTATATGTAACTAAATTATCTCAAGCCAAGTATTCCTAGGAAAAATCAAGCCGTTCTTGGATGTCCAAATGTACTTAGACAAAGATATTTTTGGCAAGTCAATCAAGACCAAGAATAATTGGCCCTGATGCTAAGAGCAGACAACCTAACTTTAGAAATTCTGTGTATTATATTAAGGATGAGCAGGCTTTGGTGTTGAGCTTTTAAATCATATGGGATTAATTATTATCAGAGGAATTGTATCTTGTCAGGTTTTCTTCACTGAATTATTTCCTAATGACACATTATGAATATGTTTAACAGTATTTAATGTGGAATTTAGAAATTAAACTTTGAAATGGTTGTGAAAATTAAACTATCTTTCGTGAAATTTTACACTGTGCAGGAACGGAAGAAGGATATAGCTGCTTTGGAAGCAAGACTGTACATCTCTAAAACAGCCAAAGATAGTTCACATATTCTGTGAGTTGTCTTTGTAATTGCTACTCATAAATTTAGCTTCCCTCCCTGGCAACATAATGGAACAGCTATTGAGAAAACAAATTTACTAGAACACTTTGAAGTCTGCCAGACAAACTTGACTTTGTAATAGTAATACAAAATTAATGAATAGAGAGCAGAAGCTATACTGTCACATGTCTGAATTTTAGCAGTATACTGCTTCTTTTAGGATATTTTAGCACTGAGTTTAAGGTGTTCTCAATTAAGTTATGGAGTCAGTTTCTACCTTATACTATGGCTGCAACAGAGAACACCTAACTTTGATCCTCTAAATTGAGCCTTAATTAGATGCCTCTGATGCATTGTTGATTAGCCTTTTTTTCTCCCATCTTCAATGTGTCAAAATTCTGTTCTCAAACTTAAATCAAATTGGAAATGAATTATCATGTTGACTGAAATGAAGGGTGATGACAAACAATGAAGGGTAATGATAAACAATAACTTTGAAGGGAGGCATTTAGTGCAGTACACAAAGATTAGTATTACTTCTGATCTCATTTAATAGCTTCAATAATGAGCTTGAAGAGGGAGTAAATGTTACATTAATGAACTCTGCAGATCTATTAAACTAGGAGGAGCTGCGCACACTGCTGAAAATGGAGAAATAATACAAGGGGTCACAGGAAGATTAGAAACACAGGCAGAATATGTCAATGAGATTCACTTTAGAAAACAGACGAATAATATTTGGTTATAAAAATCAACAGATGGTACCAGGTAAAAAATCCAGAGACATGTAGTCCTGGAAGAGATTTAAAGTTAAAAACATCAGGAAAACTAGGCAAAAAATCTGTTACTGAGCAGCAGATATAAACAGTGAAATTTTGGCAAAACTGTTAAAGTATAATTAAAGAAGAAATGACACATCTTAAAGCAGCTCTACAACCACCAGCTCCCTTCTGTATTGAGTCTGGGCACTGCAAAAACAGACTATCAGTTAGATGGTTAGAGATTTTGCAGCTGTGGAATTTTTTCCTGGAAGAAAATTTAAAAGTAAGTCATCCATTTTACAAACAGAGTGTTGTCCTTCATGAAGTGAATAACATAACAGTGAGCCACTGTCTAAAAGACCATAAAAAAGCATGAGACTGAAGAAATAAAATATTTTCCCACTGCTTCTGGTAATTGCATCATGCAGCTTGATTTTTTGATATTGCTGTGGAAACTGCCAATGTAACGCCAGCTGCTATGAGCTTTCCAATACCAGATATATGTGCACAATATCTTGGAGAAATAAAGCTAGTTGTGAGCAAGTTGATTCCAGTTGAAAGGCTCTCACAAATTAATCCTGCTGGGAATAACTCTAAACAAGCCATAACAGAGCACCAAACTAGTGTTACATCACTCCCTGTACCAGAGACAGTCTGGGCCATTCTACAAGGCATAGCATTAGGATGTACAGTATGTATGTAAAGTGATATTCCATATTGGTCATCAGTCTTTAAAAGTCCTTGGTAATTCTTGGAAGTTGAAGGCATTGTCCTTTATTGATGAGTGCCTCCATACAGTATTTTTAAGTAGGCTTGGCTGCTCAGGAGTTTGTCACTGTCACTATGTTGTGATCCAACACGGAGTGTGCAGAGAGCAGGGCGTTGATCCACAGCTTTAAATTTGCACACTTCAGTAGAAAGCTTGGCAAAAGCCCTTTATGTAAAACCATGATCTATTCATTTATATCTCAACATGTCCTGCCATTCCACACTTTTGGATTGTTCCCCTTCTAAGTGAACAAGCTTAAAACCAATGAGCCATCATGCAAAAATGTCAGGATTAAAAAAAGAGGGTATATCTATGAAAACCAACATAAAAAATACCAGAAGCATAGACAGATCCCCTGGTCCCAGGTGAATGCAATTTGTTGTGCTGAGACAGCATTCCTTCACTGATGTTTCAGTGAGGGCTGTTAACATTTTCCAGAAACTGAGAGTTTCAAGACATCTGTAGAGCCATCTATTGGCAAACTTGCTTGATATGATTTTGTAAGAAAAATATCTGCTGCACCTAATCAGATTGGCTTCAGCTGGTTAGAATAACATGTCTGAATGACTTTAAATTAAACTTATTAACATTTTTAAAATACAAGGCAAAGAAGTCTTACATGTGTGTGAAAGCAGTATAATTTCCCTATTAATGTCATGGATCTGCAGGCTATTTCACCACACAGCTGAATTTTCAAAATCATGTACCTGTGATCTTTGCTGCACATACTGATTTCTGCTTTAAAACCAGCATGCCCCATTTTTTTACAGTATGTACACTTGTAAGTCCCAGCACTTTATCCAAGGGTTACCTCACTCTGGAACACCATTGAAGTGTCCCTGTGAATACAAATCTAGAGGTCATGTTTGACTCTTTTAAAAATGTGGGCCCAGTGTATGGTTGTTTTGATGCTTCTGAAACTTGTCCCTTGTTAACAGCTACATCATATTTACCCTTAGAAACCTGCCATATCACTTGGGTTTTATTCCTGGGAGATGATATATGTGATGTATCCATTATTCTCCCACTCTAACAGAACTTACATATATCCCAGCACAGCACTGGGTTTTTTTGCTTGCTTCTGACCTCACATGCCATCCACAAGAGGAAGCCAAAGCAGGGCAAAGTTTGTGAAGACCTGTAGCCCCCACACCATGCACACATCCACCCAGAGCCCCTACTGCCATTGCATTCCCAGGAGGCAGAGGTGTGTGCTCCTGTCACATCACACGGTGAATAAAAACATTGCTGAGAAATCTGAATGTTTACAGCTTTGTCCTCACAGTCTATCAACTGCCCACTGGTATTAGTGGAAATCAGCAGCCAGCACCAAACAAATCTGATAGAAAACTAACATTTGTGAGGCTATGTAGCTGAATAAAGGGATAGACTGGTATTGGTGTTGGAACTGATGGAAAGCCTGAAAGGTAGCTACAACTGTAATATTAGGCACCAGAGATACCTTACAGATGCAAATACTGTGGAAAATGCTTCAAGAAGGATGCACAAAGAAGTAAAAATCGAAGCCCTCAGATAAACCTGGTTTTAAAACTTAGCATAGAAGCACTTTTTATTTATTTTTCTTCTTCTTCTTTTTTTTTTTTTTTTTCCAGTTCTATGCAGATTTTCTCACCAAAACACTAATAACCTGGAAAAAAGACTCTTAACAATTTTTACTGGTTAATAGTTTTTCCTTCAAGGTATTTTTATTATTTATTTTAACACATCCATAGAATAAACCAGGAAAAGATTCTTCTCAGACCAATTTTATACTGGGGATGTATTGATTAAAACAAATTATTTCAACATTTGTGATATGTCCTATGTCCTGTAAAGTCCCACATTTTGTTTTCAGTATTAGCTAGATGTGACTAGTTTTTATGGCATCAAAATGATATCTCTCCTTTTCTTTTTTTTACAGAAATGCTATTTCTAATGTCACGGACTATGAGTAATGGCATTGACTATGACTTTAGCAAATGTGCTTGAAAAACTTCTTCCACCAGTCAGGATTAAGAAATCCCATTATATTAGTGTATTTACATAAAATTCTCTTCCCTATATCAGCAATATGGAACTATCTACTATTAAGCAGCAGCATACTATGAGAGACAGTAGATGATACTACTTTTCAAAAGATTTGTGCTATGCCATTATGCTGTAAATATTTCTTCCTTTTTTAACCAATACTATCCATTGAACTCTTCATTTTTATCCTGCAAAATATTAGTGAACACTACTGCTTGCACCTGGAAAGTGAGATAAGTAGTACAGCAGTACTTTAATTTGACAAAGTAATCCAAATACCTATTTGAAATTCAGTAAGTACAGGTTATTTTTCAAACAACCTGTGCTTTGTATATATATTTTTATATATATATATATGTGGTCTTCCAAACAGTATTAGAGAAGTATAGTGATGTCTCAGGATTATGTTATTCTGGGAATATTACAAAACATGTACCTGACCCTGAACTAAGCTAATAGAATCAAAAGAAAAAAATCAATACAACTGTTTAACATAGCTCTCTCTTGCTTGATCTAAACACTATTTAAATATAAATAATTAAATAAATAAAAAGATTAAAGGATATGGTAGGTATAATGGTGCAGCACTGACCTTTTTATCATTACAGAGGTTTTCTACTCAACAAAGAAGTCACATGGATGAATACAGTTTCTCATTCAATTTAAGCTCTTTAGATTTTTCCTCATGTTTTATCTCAGCACAGAGAAAACAACAGTTGCATAGTGTAGGTGAAATCACAAACATTTTTCCCATTCTGACAAAATACTAAAGAATCCACCAAAAAAAGTGTATTTTAAGAGCAAGTAAATCTATTTTTCAATCCAGCTCCTTTGTATCTCTCTCTTAATTGTAACTTTCAAACTAAACCAGTGAATAGACCTAGTAATGGTTGTTGATCAAAGGTTTTAGCTGCTGAGTGATCAGTGTCCAGTAGAAGGCAACAGTTAAACCTGTGGGGATGTGAAGGCTTGGTGAACATATCCACAGAGCTCTTAAAAATGTTTCTGGTTCCTTACATTCCCATGGAGGCCTGTAGAAAAATAGTAGCGTTTATGTAATGATAAGACAACATCATGATATATGACATAGATGGGGAGGGGACACACAAAGGCAACCTTTACTTTTCTAGCCTTTGAAAAGCAGATTTGTAAAATACTGTTATTTTAGCAGAATACATATAACAGCTTATTAAATGTATTTAAAAACTGTCCACTAACTGTGGGTAGTGCTGCTACCCACATCCCTTTCCTCTCAGTCTGAGCTAGGGAAAGAAGCTGTAGCAATAGAAGGCTGGTACATTTTACATGGACTATTACTACATCATGTCATTGGTTTGAGTTATTTGTTTTCTTGCCAAAGACTGAGTAACTTCATGTTGAGTTCCAAGTTCTGCTGTGGAGTGTGCTCTACTGATTATAAATTATTTGTATACTCCACTCCTGGTCTGCATTCCTGATCTTGGCGTATAGGATTTTTTTAAAACAACATTTGGCAGCAGTTGGAAAATGGCAGGGAAAGTGTTGTTTGGCCTTTGAACTCCAGGATGGAGTCTGCTCCATCTCTGTAAAAGCAACTCAGTTCAGTTAATGCAAAGAAGCTGAGAGAGGCTGAAGCGTTCTCAAAGCAAACTGAATCTTTGGCAGATTACATAACCAAATTCTTAACAAGCCCTCCACTGAGCTTATGTAAAGTGTTTTTCTTCCAAGGCTTATACTGGGTCCAAATGCTAATGAATGTTATCAGGTGGGGCAAAAGAGGTATGTTGACAAGCAGGAGACCTTGGTGTCCAAATTTTGATTTTCAGTGTCCAGAGATGCTAAATCTATCTTGTTTTCTTCCTGCAAAAATCTCGTATTTGAGACAGCTCTGGTCCATACCAGGACAAATTTGAGACTGACAAGAAAAAGGTGGACAGATTTGTGGTCCAAACCAATGAGGTATAGATGCAATAGATGTTAGAGAGGCTAGCTGAAATTTTTGCAAGAAGAGTCCAATTCTTATTTTGCCTGAGGCAGGTTAGTACGTGGATTTCTCACTAACCTGATATGTGTCCAAAGCAGCATGTAGTGGCTCTTCTGCACTGAACTTCTAAAATCCTCTCCTTTTTTTTTTTTGAATTCTGGATATCTTATTGATAAAAAGTGTATCACAATGCTGTTTTCTGACAAAATATCTCTTTTCTAACAGATTTGTCAGTTTTCAACAATAAAAATAATATTTAAAAAAAATCATAATTATCTCAGCTTTTTAAACTCCATCTTTCCATAGTCATTGTTTTCTTCCTTTTAAACATATCAATGTGGAATTCCTCAGAGGGCAGTGGAAAAATGTAAATTCTAGCACACTTCTGGCAAGTAGAATACAAAAAGATTTGCATTTTGGATGCTATATGGACACAGCCTCTACAAACAAAATCAACACAAGCTTTCCATTGAAGTAATTGGAAATTGGATCGGATCTTAGCTGTCACCAAAATAAAACATTTAATCAACCTGAATAAAAGGAGAAAAAAATATAAGACATGAATGGTACCCAAATTTTTTCCTCCAACAGAAAGCCTTTTTTCATATAACTGAAACTGATATTTTAAAAGCTATTTTCTGTCTCCTTTCAACATGGCTGAAGTTCCACTTTGGCAATGGGATGTTAAATGAGAATTGCAAAAGGGATTGGGATTGATTTTTTGTTTCACTGTCCCTCTCCTAATCAAGATTAGCCAAGTCCTCATTAACATATGCTATATATATAAAGTTTCTAAGGATTTTCTAAACACTGCAGGTTCTGTATTTCTCTTGCAGTTACAGCGCAGAGTCTTGGATTGATGCCTAGAACAGACCCAAGATGTGTATCTCTCAGCATGCTCTGTCATGTGCTATTGGTTATAAAGCTTGCAATTGTTATACAGTTAGATTACTGCCTTAAGCATAGCTTTGCTATTCAAGGAGAAGGTTGAAACAAAATAAAAACTCTTCTCCTATGGAAAATTTGATGAGAATGTCAGCATGACAAAGGAAGCTGGGAATATTTTCTTATGAGAAGATCTTATGATTAGTAAAATTTTTGATTTTGGCATTTTGGCAATTATTTGCATGAAAATTCTTACAGCCATTAAGTTCTCTGGGCATTGGTTTATTCTCTTCTCTGCTAAAAAATAAAAGGTGATATTAATTTTTTGTAGCTTAAAAAAATATTTTCCCTTGCTGATTTTTCAAATGAGAAGAGTTCACAGATGGAACAATGGGAAAAGAACATAATAAGTGGGAAACAATACTGTCAAAAGACAAGGAATCAGTAAAAAAACTATAGATACCAATTGTTTCTTGACACAATACAGTAAGCATTCCAGTGCAAAAAGATTCCAGTGTTATCATAGAATCATAATGGTTGGAAAGGACCTCTAGGATCATCAAGTCCAACCTTCATCCTAACATCTCTCTATCCACTAGACCATAGCCTCAAGTGCTACTTCTACTCCACCATCATGGTGACTCCACAACCTCCCCGGGCAGCCTATTCCAGTGTCTAACCACTCTCTCAGCAAAGAATTTCTTCCTAATATCTAATCTAAACCTCTCCTGACACAACTTGAGGCCATTTCCTCTCGATTTATCATTAGTAATTTGGAAGAAGAGCCCAACACCAGCCTCGCTACAACCTCCTTTTAGGTAGTTGTAGAGACCAATAAGGTGGTATTATGCATAGATCTTCCTCTGTCCCTGAAAAGACACTATAAAGGAGAACAGAGTCCCTAGAGAAAAGAGAAATGATTTCTCAAAAGTCATACAAAAGATAAATATCAGGATCAGGAAAACTTTTAGATCTTTCATCATGCAAATGTCCTTTTCAAGGGACAATGCCTACCTGTCCCTTTCCACATCTACTGCAGAATTATCTGGTACTGAGCATATTTCTGAAGAGTTGGGAAAACATGCAGATAGAGATTTTGCTTTACAATACACAATTATAAAAATGGAAACCTGGAAGTTTTTTGTTTAGCTTTGTCTTTTGTATTTATGTACATACTGAAAGTAAGTTTACAATGCTGCTTTGTTCTGAAAAGCATGTCTGTAGAAATGCTCAAAAGAATATGGAACGTCTTATATTCCTTCAAAAACTGACATTAACAGAGCTTTATAACTCACATGTTAAAATGTCAGAAAGAAGACCTGAAACTCAAAATCACATATCTCGCCTCTGCCCTTATGAACATTGTGTGTGCAGTAACCTGTATGTACTGCTGAGTGTATCTTTTCATGCTGAAATGTATCTTTTCATCCATAACTTTGCAATAGCAAGTTTCTTGTACTAAATTTACTTTATATTTTAAAAGTTTAAAAGTCAAATGACTGCCTATTAAAGTCAATACTACAGAACCTCAGGTCCTGTGGAGAAGAAAATCTTAAAGGCTTGTGTTCAGTATACAACCAATTCAAACACAAACACTGTAATGACGTTAGAGATTACCTTTTTATCATTCAAATTTCTCCTGTGAATCTCTAAGGGAAAGAGGTGATTTTATACAAGACATAATTATAACTGCTTTCGAAGTGAATTATGATCACAATCTAGAGAGAGAGTAGATAAGTATTTGACTGTAGGACTAGAATTTTAACAGATGTGGCAAATCTATCAGCAAACAATAGCTTTTTTATTGAAGAGCATCAAAAAACTGTTATGCCTTTCTATTGTGGTCTAGCTCTGTCATTGCCCACCTAGCACTTTAAAGTTTATCCTCTTAACAATCATTTAAACTTGAATACAAACTCTTCTCAAACTATGTTTGTGTATATATAGATATTCATCACCATGACAAACAAAGAAAAGTTTTTTTCAAAAGCTGCAAATAGCCAAAAAAATTCTTTGGCCATTTGAGCCTAATTCAGAGGAAACTATAGAGTAATGCCATTATCCCACTCACAGTATCTGATAGCTGTAACCTCCCCTGCGTTCACTCATCCCACTCACTTCTTTGGGCATTATGTCTCTTTATGATCCTTTCACCATGGTGGAGTCTCTCCTAGGTGCTACTTTCCCATGCAAAGTCACTGCACCATTGAGTGAGACGAATGTTTGTGTGCATTTACCCTGAGAGAGGAACCTCATCAAGAGGAGAGGAAATAATTCAAGTCTCCAAGCATTGTCAATCTTGAATTTAATTTGTTTCTTATAGTTCTGTTTCCTTCCACACATGGCCCATACCATTCAAAGAGAAACAAAGCTTGTGTAATCTGCATAACTCTACCAAATAAGAATAGGCTGGTAATAAAGCACTGAAAATAACGTCTGTACTAAGTGTTCTCTGAGATAAATTTCAAAGTCTTCTGAGTGCTGCTTAAAGCTCTGTGAGAAAAATTCCACAACTCTTCGTGTAAGAAAAAGTAAACTGTTACATGACTTAAGATCACAAAGCTGGATGTGATGTTGGGTGTTTTTTAATAAAACATTAAGTACACTAGGACGAAACAGACCTTTGGTCAATGATCATATCTGAGAAATTTCAGCTATGAAGGTGAATGTTTGAAAAAGTCATAAATAATTGAAAAGGACAGAAAGAATATATTAAGAAAACAAATGTTTCTATACTTTCCACCTGGAGTATCATTTTTACAATGCAGTATAGACAGTAGTATAAGGTGATCTATGGAATAACAATCTGTCATTGATGAAGAGGAAAAACATCATAAAGACTGGAGATGAGATCGTGGATCGATTGTCCAGAAGACCACCTACTGAAGAAAAAAGACAAACAGAAAATCTGGTTTAGCCAGCTTCAGTTTCTTACTGGGCTGACCCTTGAACCACATTGTCATCAGTTTCCAAATATCCAGTGTTACTGGCCAATTACACAGCAGAACATGACATGATCAATGATCTTAAAGTTTTCAGATAGCTGTATTGATCAAACATATAAACAAAACACAACTGTCAGCTGCTCTGAGTTTCCTGCTGATGAAGTAATGTTTAAAACATTTAATGAATTAATGCTTGAACACAGAGGAAAAAAGCCTTAACTGGTATAAAAGACTAAAAATATTTAGTGCTCAATTAATAAATAATTTGTCTCATAACTGATTGTTTTTGTTTGTCTAAACACAGGTGTGACTTATATGTACCAGCTACCTGTAATGCTCTTTTTTTATTTCTGTTAATTATTTCTAAAGCAAAGGAAGCAGTATCACAGAAGCTGCCAAACTCTCCTCACATTATTGTTGTAAAAAAAAATATCAGAAAATGCCAATTATTACAAAATCTGAAGGTTGATTACTTTTTGTGAAAAAAGGCAGATGAGCAAATGCTATGAAACGCTGAGGCAGGGCTGAGGCACACAAAGGAATTATGGTAAACTAATGAGCTTCCAGGTGTTGGCTGGGCTTGGGTAACTAACAATATTTGCACTCTTAGCCTCAAGCAAATCTGAAGCAAAATGTGTTATATAAATCTTCAGGGAGAGCACCCTCTGTTAGCAAGATCAGCCCTAAACAAAAGCCAAGTTTGAAATGAAAAACCACTTCACAAAGAACAATCTACCTAATTCCTCCTTGTCCTGATCTGAAAATAGGAATTATTTCAACTTTTAAAGGTGGCAAATTAATTTCCCCCTGAGAGCAACAGAATGATCCAAGACTCAATACCATCTTGGTTTTTCAGAGGAAGTATCTATACAACAGGGGATGTTTTCAAAAAGAGACGTGGGGTCAAATTCCATATTGGTCTCACTGGAAAATGTAATTTATGCCTTGCTTAGCCAGGTAAGATGAGAGGCAATGGGGCTGTTAGCAAATAAGGACCTGAGTTAAAGAAAATGGAAAGGGAGAGAATTAAGCATGAAAAGAACACTATTTAAAGAAAGAGTGAAAACTGAGAGATTAATTTACTGTTAGCTCCACTTTATCTCTTGTAAGTACATTTTCTAATTCTTTAAATCAAAGTTCTTCTGCTCTATGCATGTTGCCATTATTTCCCTGGAATTGAAAATGTCTGTTTTGTTCAGCAAGTGCATGTTAGAAATCTTGGGCTATAGAAAGATGGTGCCAGTGTTAACTGTTATACAAAGGATTAAATCTTAACTAAGTAGCATTAAAAAGTGACTCTATAAACCTTTGGGTTATTGGTACTTCAAGATTTTTCAAAGAAAAGAAGACCAATATGAAGGATTAATAGTTAAGGTTATGCAAAATCCACTTAATCAGCATGGCTAATTTTAGCTTTAACTAAAGCTGCTGGCAACTCTGCCTTTTGCTTTGGGGCTTTACTTTTGAGGAGAGTGATGAATACATTTCTGAGGTAAATTTATCTTAACTAAGAGTCTACCTAATGCTCTTTAATTGCTGAAAAAAGTGATTTTAATAGCATTTGCATTTAGGAGAGGAAGAAGGTCTTCATCTGTGCATCTTTAAGACCCTAAAATATGCATTTTATTTTCACATTTATATAATATACTGCTTGTCTATAAAACAGGTGAGTTTTATAAACAATACAGTCACCAACATGGGCATTGCTTATGAAGAAGGAATTGTTCTCCTGAGAGTACATACCCTATTCAAAACAGGGCCTAGGAAAATTAGAGCATACTCTGAAGATACGAATACAATGACTTGCCAGACTATCTGGGGCACAAATGCTGAAGATGATGGCTTTTCATTGAGAAATGCTACCCAAGCAAGGCAGATATACACTGTCAGCTCAAGCACCCCAGGCATTTTAAGCCAGAAATACAAACTTGCTAATACTTACAGCTCTTTTACCCAGCTACAAAACCACAGAGGATTAGATCATTCACCAATGAGTGGATTAGACATGGTTATGCTCCTAGTTAAAACAAAATGATATCAACACTAAGTTTCCTGTCTGGTGAGAGTCAGGTAAAATCTGACTGTATGCCATACTGGTGGAGTACGGTGTGGAGAAAGCAAGGGGGTGGGAATTTGGTGAACTCATCTTTCACAAGACTGCAAATATCATGTGGGAGAATCTGCCCTTTATATTACAGTAACAGAAACTCTACAATCCCTTTTGTTTACTCTCTAGTCTTCTCATCATAAAAAAAATGCCCCTTTGCAATTTCCCTGTATCCTTTATTTTGTTCTCAGCAAGCAGTATTTGCAGTCTAATATATATTTGTATTTCTAGGCTATTAAACGTTGCTGTCATTCTTTTCTGTGAAGAGAACATGCCTATCTAGAAACTGAGTTATAAGATAAAAAACCTATATCTATTCATTTTTATTACATGTTTCAAACTTGTAAATTTATCTTAAGATAATACTGTAACTGTACAAGTACGCATATTTAGGGTAGTGTTTGTTATGAAGGAGAACAGAGTTACCTTATTCTTTCCATCTTTATGTGTCATGCTTTCCCTGAAAAAAATCTTAATGCAGTTTTCTTCTATTATTTTAAATATAAGCTCCCCATTTTGTAACCTCAATCTATCCAATGATATTTCATCCTTGCCCTTTTTAAAATCAGCTAATCAAGTCATGTGGTTCTTGGATGAAATTAGAAGGCACAGTGCTTATGAGTGCAAAGCCATTCCTGGGCAAGTCAAAAGCAATTTTGCATTTGTTTCAGCTTAATGCAATCTGGACCATATTAAGGGCACAGAAATTACTGTGTCAAAAGTTTTACTATCTAGGATTTTATTTGTTGCCTACACCTTACTGATTCTATTCATTATACTTTAAACACTACTGCACTCTGTATGGGCAGACAAAATCAACAGTTTAACAATTAATGGTATTTGCTTTTTCTGGTATAAAAGAAAAAAAATATTCTTGTAAACTTTCTTAATTGCATTTGCTTACTTTCTGTGCTCTGCATTTAATCTTTTTCTACAAGAGACATCTCCTTCCAACACTATTTTTATTCTACTATCTAAAATACATTGTTGTGTTTTATTGTCAGATTTAATTAACTCACTGTTCAAGTGTATGCTGCCCTTCTTACTTGGGAAGGTTGTCTCACAAGAATCAGCAAAACTAACCTGATAAACCTCCTTTTAAGACCTCTAAAAAATGTTCCCTTCCTCTAATAGCTATGACAAATCTTGACAATGATGAGGCAGCTGATGTTCTTGCCACAACTGCTGCCTGTAAGTCCTACAGAAAACATCTCATTGATATCTTGGGCTCTCATGTCTCTATCATCTGTTCTCTCTTGTCACAGCAGCTTTTGGGAAAAGAACAAGTTTTTATTCTGTGTTAAAATCTAAAGTCGTGTCTTAGGTGTCAAAATGCATAGGTGGCTGTAACTGTCAACAGCATGGCTATTTGCTGTGTTAAAAACAATCGCCAGGATCTTTATTAGCTTTTATATAGAAAACAGAGCAGAAGTTCTCAGAGAAATGTGATGTCACTAGACATCTTTTCTCAGTCACAACAAAAAGGCATAAACATTTCATGAATTGTGCGATTTTTAGATGAATGGACAGAAATATCAGTCAACCGAAGCAACATCAATAAATATATTTGAGATAATCCTGCAGTAATCAAAGCTCTATTTAGCTGTGCTTTGGAGTATTTAATACATCTAAATAAAGAAACTCAGCTGTGTAGCAGAAAAAATGATGCTGATGTAAGCTGTTCTGGTGCTGGCAGAGAACCAAAATGGCTGTCATTTTTGCTGGTCTGCTCAGTTTCTTTATTTAGGTGCTTCTTCCACTAGATGCTGTTTAATTTTTAATTTTTTTTTTTTTTGGTCTTAAAAAAAAAACAAAAACAACAAACCCAACAAAAAACCTTAACATCTATATTGAGCTATGTAAGATTCTTGATCACCTAGAGTGGTTTTGATCTCCTTCCATCTACCAGCTCAAATGTTCATAAAGTTTCTCGGTGTTTGATTTATTTACCTGTGTATTTATATCATGCTGGTTCCCTTTGATCCAACTTTATTTAACTTCTTTCTGAGAATGTCATGTGCAACCAGTATGAGTGTTTTATTAATATTAAGAAATTCTCTGTCTACCACTTTTGCTTTACATATTCATTATTCCATCAAAGAAATCAATTAGTTCAGTTTCACTTCATTTGTGCTTTTTAAAAATGTGTTACTGATTTATCACTGCAATTTCTTTCTGCTGTTTACATACTGATTGCTCTTGCTTTGTTAATTGTTCTAGTTGTTTGTCAGGTATCAAAGTTAAATTTAGTGGCCTATAATTCTTCTTCATCTTTCCTCAACCCTCGCTTTTTCTCTTCTGTATTGTGATATAATTTTAGCCTCCCCTTTATTTCCAGATGCAAGGTAATGGAGAAGGTTATTAAATAAATCATTAAACAGTAACACTTGACTAATAAAATCTAGTATGATCAACAAATTACTTTAGTGGGCAAAGAAGGAAGTTGTACTTAAACTGAACTAGAGAAGTGGCTTCTATCTTTGGCTCACAAGACCATAACCTCTCTTGTTGTCTGTACCTCTTGTTTTCCTTAAGTCTGTTTTTCTTCAGGGTGTGAGGGACCATAAAGTCAAATGGTGGCTCTTAGTATTTTTGGATCAGCTCAGATTAAAGATCACTGTTCCAGCCAAACTAGAGTTAGGTCTACAACATCAGTGTTAAGTCAATACAGTAAGAAACAGATGGCAAGAGCTAGAAATGATGTAATCTCTGGCTCTATATGAAAATTAAAAATTGAGTCCTATTGAGACAGGCAGTATTTGAAAAGTGTAGAAAAACATAAAAGATCTGGTTCTTAAGTACCTGAGAATTAACCCACAAAGACATTTATTGCTTAAATCTCATCAATTTTTTGCATCTTGGCCTTTTAAGTTAATGGTCAGCCACAAACATCTAAACAATGTAGTGGAAATAATTCTGTTTATATTATTTCTTTAGCTAACAGAACTTAACTCCTTTTAAACTCTCCCTATTTTGTCAGGCTGGACAAGATTATGAAGTTTACATTCTTTCATGGCAGTGGCTGCCATTAGCTCCTTCAATATTCAACTTTCATGAGATAGAGCACCTGATGATCAAGACCCTAGAAGTTCTGTAAGAACACTCACCAACACTGTTTTGTCTCTGCAGCAAATACAGGCTCAAGTTCTAATAAGATTCTATGCAACCAATGTGAAGCTGGCCAGAGACAGTACTAGCCTGCACTTCAGGAGTGTGCATTTTAACAGCAATGCTTTGACTGCTCACCTGATGCAGCATATCATGTCAGCCTGTTCTGTGACCGTGCCTGCTAGCAAAATGTAGCTAGTTGACACGTTTGGCATGGAATGCTATAGAGTGGGAGAAAAAATACAAACTTATGAAAACACAGCCCAGCTGCAAGTTGCTGCAAAATAGGAACTACTGGACAAACTTAACAGGTCTGCACAGGAGCAGAGAAAATACAGCTGAAAGCTACATATTTCATATTTGGAAGTCTTGTTTTCTCTTAAAAATAAAACATCTGATTTTGTCTCTCTGCTGTGGCCATGGAGAATGTCATACAGCATCTATAAAGGATAATTTTTTTTTCAGTGCTCAATTAGCTTGTGGCTGAGATTCCAAGGAGAGTCTGCTAAGTATCTCTCTTACTCGGAGATGTTCAGTTTAGTATGTCTTGTAAAGCTGAATGAATTTCAGAGAACAGAAGCCATATTACTGGTGTGCCAGTATTCAAAGCATAATAACTGGTGTGAACTTTTATTCTGGGGAAGTATAGCAAAAGTCAATACAGAATTGAATTGATCAACAGAGAAAAATTGTTGTTTTTTTAAGTACACCTCAAAAATATATTTGAGCTCCCTGACACAAAGTTTGAATGATTGAGGTAACGTCATAGATATGAGTTCTCTGAATGTTATAACACCATACCAAAGGGCATTCTGATTTAAAAAAAAATAAAAAATAAAAAAAATCAGTGTTATATGTTAACAGTAGGATACATGTTCTTCAGGTTAAGCCTTTAAGAAATAATTCATTTAAAGATTCCTTACACTGAGATGTTTCTAGTGTGTCTAATGAGAGACGCAGTTCCGATACTATCCAGCATTTTCATTTCAGTTCTGCAAATAAATAATGTTGCATGACAGTGAGAGATAATATGTATGGGATAATAATACTGATCCCTTGGGATTGTAGCATGGTGGCTTTCATAGAACTTGGCTAAAACCTTAAACAGAATTAGGCAAGGCCCAGAGCAGCATGATCTAACATAGAAGCTGGCCCTGCTCAGAGCTGGAGCTGAACCAGATGATGTAAAGAATTCTTTTCCAATCTAAACTACACTATGATTCTAATCCGAAAATTGCAATTTTTGATGAGAATGGTTTTGGGGAAAAGAGCCAGAACACTGCTCTGCTGTGCTTGTATTCTGGATGTTAGATGTTATGGCATCAATGTAATCAGTCTATCAGTAGAACATCTCAAGTTTGATTTCAGAAACATGGATTCTTGCATGGAAAACTGACATGCAATTAATACAGGGAAGCACCTGCTGTATTAAAAAATTTAAATGCATCTTCATATTGTCACACATGCGGCTATATCTAGGCATGGTATAGACAGAGAACTCAAGGTAGATGTACAAAACACCAGAGTGTTCAGTGGTCTCCTGAACACTGATTGTCAATGTGCAGTGGCAGAAAAACAAAACAAAATAATTGGAAATAATGGTAATTGGGAACAAAGACATTGGATGGTACCGATGAAAATGGTATTGGAATATTGTATACAATTTTGGATAGTGCATTTTTTTAGGGGTGTCGAGAAACTGGAGAGAGTGCAAAAAAAGGTCCAGAGAAGGGCTGTGAAGACTTCTGTGTAACAGACATTGTTTGGCTTTTAAAAGACTGAGAGGTGATATGATTAGGGTATCTTAGGAATCTTGTCCCTTTCAACAATGAAGTATCTCAGTTCTCAGGTCAAAGCACTCTGATACCAGTTGTTGCTCATGGCTGTGCAGTCTTCATCAAATAACAGAATCCAAGGTCTAAATCCAGCATTATCACAGCTTCTCACATTTGTTATGCAGAGAACTGGAAGGGATAAGGTCACTTTTAGATCATTTCTATGATGATCCTGTCTGACTTAAAGAAGAAAAAGTATTCTAGAAGTTTTCAACCTTGCATCCCTTCCCATGAGTTGGTCATTTTGTAAACTCAAAATATGCAAATCCCACAGGAAAATTTTGACTCACTGATTTTAAATGAACTGCTGAATGTCAGTCCCTTCAGTCAACAGGGATTACTTTTCCTAAAAAAAATATGTAATTTTTATTATCTCCAAGTAATGCTAATTACACTGGAAGAAAATGAGAGTGGATCTTTAATATCGCTATTCGCAGACAAGCTTGGCAGAACATGATTCACAGGTATTCAGAGAATCCAGCAACTATATTCTAAATGAAACAAATTTACTCTGTCTTTAACACTAATTTTAATGGAAAAATACGAAACAAAGATCAGATCTGCTGGGAGAATAGGTATCCTTTTAAATTAATGTTCCCTGAGCCACAATTAATTTAGATTTAATAGGACAGTTAATGTATGTTATTTGAATACTGATTATTGAACTTTCACCACAGATTAAGTTATGTAATAGATTCATAACTGTGAAATTGATATGGACCTCTTGCATAGCCATAATACTCTGCAAATATGTTTTAATATGTAGTCACTATTTGTTTAATATATAATAACTGTTTAATGAAGTCTAAATTAAATACTTAAATCTCAGTTGAAAAATTGTCTGTGATGTACAAAACACAATGTGGAATATCTTCATCATGCTGTTTTTAGAAACATAACATCATGTTGTTTTGAAAACAACAAAATAGTCTGCAGGGCCTGCTTAAACAAAAAGTTTTCCCTGGATAGTTTTACTGCTAAAGCTCCCATGAAAATGCTTAGATGGCAGGATGATTAAGTACCCAAAAGGCAGGATCCAGAAATTTTGCTGATGTTGACATCAAAATGCATTGTTTTTCCCATTTTCTTCCTCCTTGAGAAGCAAACCTATAATGATGTATTAATTGCTATTTATTATTATGCTTCCTATTGCTTCATTTTTTATGGCTGCTTACCAGAACTAAAAGTAATCCTATGGATATAATGTACTGGGAGAAAAGACAAGTACGAATCTTCTGTAGCTTGTTTGGACCATGTCTTTGTTATTGAAGTAATTGAAGGTGCCACAAAGATCTCTGAGAGGAGCACTAGCTCTGCAACCAGCCAGGCACGCTATAACCTACTGCTGTGGCTCCACCTGCTGAAAGGTATGCGTTTGAGTTCGGAAGGAGTACCTCCGTAAGACATATTGCTTCTCCTACCCACTTTTGCTTTTTTTGCACCTCTGCATAGTACTGGTTGTGCCATGAGTATTTATGCCTTTACAGGGTGTAGATGCATATTGGTTCCTTGACAGCAAGGACTCCAGTCTCTGTCTCAAGGACAACATGTCACTTATTGTCATCAGTGTGTCTGTAATTCCTGCTCCTTCGGCTGCAGATACACCTCTAAACCCAGATGTGCTTCTTATTCTCCCCTTTTGCTTTTTTGACTAGCAGCCAGGCCTGTAAGATACTGTCTGAGCTACAGTTCCTGTGGCAGTGTGGGACTCAGCTGCTGTTTGCCTCTGGACAGTGTAGATTTTTTTATTTTAACTATCACATTGGCATTTTCCATTCTTGTTTTTCCTTCTGAATTTACTGTCTGATTTTGAAGTACTGTGCAGGAAAGAGAAAGAGAATCTCTTGCTTCAGGCGACATTACCCAGCCAATAAAATTGGGACTTTTCTAGAGTTAATGTTCTGTAAAAACTAAGGTGATAAGATTCGGGAGTGAAAGAAATTCTTCAAAGTATTCATGCTAAGGAAGTTTAACTTCTGAACCATTTGAATAGCTTAAGTGTGAAACAGCTTTTCTTTCATATGCATTGTTCACACAAAAATGTAAATCCCCATCTATCCAGCTAGACATAATCACTACCATCTTGGAATACCACCGCCTTCCTTTCAGCCATAAGCACTGATGTATTAGTAACAAAGTAATTAAAATTTTGTTTTTCCCGCTGATTTTTCTCCACGACTCCATGTGTTTAGATCCTACTTACATTATAACGTCTATTAAAGTCGAATGTCTAACAAAATATAACAAGGAGTAGAAGGAAAGCTATTTTATTTCTATTTTTATTAGTAGCTTACTGCTTGGAAGCCTGTAAGCTTATTAATGCTGAGTAATATGCCTAACTGATGACAACCTTTTCTAAAGAGGCTGAAATGATGGTTACACATTTTAGCAAAATTTTCAATGCAAGGCTGTATGAAAATCTCTTCCCCTTCCATGAAAATATATATTTCTATAGCTTTATTTTATTTTATTGAAAATGCACATCATATATATTTAAAAAGCAAAACCATTTCAAAATTATATGAAAGAATTATTTGGAGGCCAAACACTGAAAAAGTGGTGATGGAATTGCATATCAAAAAGAAAGCTTGCACAAAATATTTTACATGTTTTTGAGCTGTGTAAATTGCTTTCTAAAATTTAGTGATGGGACTGTATTTCAGTCAGTGTTCTGTCTACAGTTACAGACTAGAATAGGAGAAAAGGAGTGAGATCCGTGTATGGGTCTGCTGAATCCACACATCCACACAATATGTTGGGTTTTTTTTCTTCACTTAAGGCCAAGAAAATAATGAAAATCTTCAGGACCTGTCTGTTTTTTCTGCAGAAGTGCATCTGGTGATATTCCAAGTTTAAAACCACAAAATTTCAGTATCTATTTCTGGCTTAATTTGGGATTCATTGATAAACAAACCCAGAGATTTATAAATAAACAGCTTTGAGGGCATTCTCTTTTTAAGCATTTCCAACAGTTTTTCCGTAAGAAGTATGAAAAGTCAACGAATGTTTCTTACTCTGCCAAAGACATTCTTGAAATACATCTACCTAAAGGAACAACCAGGTAAAGGGAAATAGTGTTTCTCCTCAGACTCCCAACTGAGTCTAAAAACTATATTTCTCCCATTATACTACTGACACTGAACACCTCTGATGCTTGACTGCAGCAAACTGGGGAGAGGGGCATGCAGAGAACATCTCTGTGTCTGAGAGCAAATGGAGTATAGCAAGATGACAAACATCAGCCAAGCATCTGGGAATACTTGTGTTTGCCACACACGATAGCAGAGGTTGGTGTAACTCAGTGAACTGCCTGACAGAGGCAGGGATATAATACTACAACCTGCATCTATGTAAGACGTTGCAGAAAGGTGACTTTTTAGTGGTTACCAAGAGCCAGACAGCTTGTGCCAGCAGTTATCATCACCTCCCTGTACTTGGAACAGCAAGTAACCACAGTATTGCAGACATAGCTGAGGGCAAGCAAATGCTTCCTTTTCCTTGACAATTGCTCTAGCAAAAAAACTGTAACTGATGATTTCCCAATCCATTAAGGGAAGAGATGAAATGTGGTAGGTAGAAGACTCCGTGGCAGTGAGTTAAAAAAAAAAAAAAAGAGAAGATATGAAGGTAGTGGCAGCATGGCAGTCCCTTGAGAGGAGAATTAGGGGGCAATCATTTCAGAGAAGGTGATGATAGCCCAGAAAAATGTGCATGGATGTGAAACCTGACCTGATAAAAGCAAAGGACAGGAGTAAGCAAGGGAAAGAATCAGAATGAAAGAAAAAAAATCACTTAAAAGCTTCTATTTATCTCTCTGACCTGAGGGTAAATGAAGGATTTGAAGTGCTGCCAAAGCTACTTTTGTTTACACATAAACACCGATAAGAGTTTCTTTGCCTTCCCCTCTTTCTGACAACTTTCTTCTTAATATCTTGGATACAAGAAGTTAGTAATTAGTAGGCTAGAAGGATGAGAGGAAAAAATATTTTCAAAATTTAACGTACTAGTGGCAAATTTTATGAAGGAAAGAGAAACAACAGAAAAGGACTAAGTATGCTTGTTTGGAATCTGGCGGCAAAGAGCATTCAAAAAAGTTCAAGTTACATGCCTCCCCTCAAGTAAAGCATCACCAGCACCAACAAGATTACCAATGCTGCTGGAGAATAAGGGGACTGAGGGAAAGAAAGGTTTTTGCTTCTGTTGTTTCTTTGTTTGGGTTCCACCTACAGCAAATAAATTTTGGGAACAGCTTGCTTCATTTTTTTTTGCAGCTGTATAAGCTACTGTAATAAGAAATATTTCCTCCCTCTACAAATCTTGTCTTTCTTGAGGTTACATAGGATGGCTTACTTTGCTGCCCAGGTGGGAGGTTCCACTCTCTTCACTAGTGCCCTCAACTTCCTTCATCTCTGGCACACTTTTAACCCTTCCCTGAGTTGATTCAACTCAATAACCTGGTAGAAAACTAAACTCCAAGAAGGGTTAGCTTAACTGTTGAATTGAATCAGTTTATTGAACAGATGACTACCAAAGGTGGAGCAAGAGCAAGGGCATATAACCTAAAGATAGTGGGGTTGTTGGAAAGCTAGGAGGAGCAAGACTTTATGGGTTTTTAAGTAGATGTACAAAGTAACTGTCCTTCTGTCCTTAGACCAACACAATAAAGGTAGCAATGTAATTAATTTGACAAAGGTATATTGCAGTTCAAAAAAAAAACCCCACACATGAAATTTGTTTAGTAACTCTTGTGGAACATATGTTTTGGGTTAAGAGCTTTCCTGAGCCAATGTGAGAAAATATCTTTTCAAATCTTTGGCACAGAATGGAAGTTGCAGTAATTTGCATGAAAGAGGAAAGATGAGGGTAACAGCACAAGCCTTCAGGAAGAGACTTTTGCTTGACACCTTCAAGCTTTTTGAAAAAAGGTGAGGATCAATACACCTCGGAATTAAATTCACCGCAGAAGCAGATAAACTAAGAGAATATAAATCAACAGAGAACAATACTTCAAGGTTTCAATAGCAGCAGTTTAAACAGAGGCATCATTTAAAATTATAGGAACTTTACAACTGTGATGCATAGTTAGTGGTCTTAGTAGGGGTGGTCTCAATGGAATGGAAAGAACAGCAGATCAGAAACATTGAGGGCAAGTAACACACCTGAATCTATAAATTAGAAGGAAAGGAATTGGACATGGCTTTAAGACGAAAAGCAGCGGTAAGGAATTAGGTTCTCCAGGATTATGTGAAAATAGAGAGTTAAGATGATCTATGATCAGCCACCAGAAGCAACAGTTCACCACTTCCATTATCATCTTTTGATTATGTGAACATGTGGATCATCTCATGGGTACAACTGGAAACTAATGGAGTCAAAACATATGCATTACCACAAATGCAAGACAAGGGAGAGGAGCAAGTAGGTTCAGAACAAACATGGCGAAGTTCCCTTCAGTAACACCGATGCGCAATCTTGGTTAGCTGTGCTGAAACTGTGGTGATGCTAAGCCAATTGCTGGGATCAATGGTTTAAAATGGTGTAAACTGGCTTTGCTGCCAGAAGAGGCAGCTGTATGCCTTAATCTCCACGTTGATCCTTAACCCAGTGCAATCTTTTTATGTAGCTGTGCAGTGAATTGGATCATGTTATTGATGTACCTGAAGGTTATGGGAACAAAGTAGCAAACAGGAAGAACTGTTTAACCCATCCCTGCTTCTGATGGAAAAATCTGGAGCTGTGGTTTGATATAGTCAATCTAGCTTTAAAACTTCTGGTGCCAGATCAAAAGTTATAGGGCTCTGTTATAGAAAGCATTGATTCAATACAAATTCATGCTGCAGTTTGAATTTTGTTAAAATAAAGCCCAAAATGGAAAAAAAAGACTTGAGTTTTATGCTAATTTGATGTATCTTCTCTTACAGTTGTCTCAACAGCAACATAAGAAGACAAAGGCGTT
Source organism: Chloroceryle amazona (assembly GCA_027560015.1). Classification (NCBI taxonomy): domain Eukaryota; kingdom Metazoa; phylum Chordata; class Aves; order Coraciiformes; family Cerylidae; genus Chloroceryle; species Chloroceryle amazona. Next base: position 75,774 of record JANHFX010007976.1, read on the forward strand.
GTCAGCTTTATACTTTGTGTCCTGACCTAATTAAGTGTAATAGTCACCTCGCATCTCACCCAGATCAAGTTGGTCCTGCTGAGTGACTCAGTGGCATGCAAATCTAATATGAAAGTTCAAGAACCAGTGTCCTCTACATGTGGTGAACAAGTTCAGTATGTGCAATGGATTCCATCTTCATTTTTAAGAGGCTGTACCACTGAGGAGAGAGAACACAGTGCTCGTTAAAGGGTATCTACAACATGCCCAGGTTAATTGTGAAGTTATTACTGTGACCTTATTCCATTAGTTCCAATCCACAATTCCTGTTGTTTGCCCTTATCTTCCACTAGGTCGTGTTTAAAACTGGGTCAGAACTCGAGTGTTCAATGTTATTCAAGGACACCTTAGGTTAACGGCTTTGTAAGACTCATTCTGGCACCTGTTATTGTCAAAGCCTAGAATTGCATTGCAACAACATGTTTGCTAATATACAAGTATTTTGCAAGGTGTTATTGCCAGTGCTCTTCTATGAGGATGGGGCATTGTGAGTTCTTGATTAGGGACTAGGAACTTCCTATGGATTCTGCAAAGTCTCTCTTAAAAAAAAAGGAGGTGCTGCCAGTTCTTGTAATTTGATTGCAAGTTAGATGACAGTTATTATCCTCACACCTACCCGAGGCAAAGAACAATGAGAGTTTCAGCTGTCACTGGCACAAAGACCTTTGTGCCTGGCTGTCCTGGCTGCAGAGGAATGTGAGAACATGATTTAACTACACCCGAAAAAACAGTCTCAAATGTGCAATGAAAAGACACATTGTAGGTAGGTGTTTTTTGTTTTGTTTTAGTTTGAGATTGATGATATTGAAGCAACTTTTTCCATCCTTTGGCTGTCAGGTAGGAGAGGGAAACCAAACTACTCCACTCAGTTCCTGCCAGGGGGTCAGGGCTCATGAAACGTCAAAGAGACCCTCGGCTCTACACAACGCTGGGTGCCCCAAGGATACCGGCCATCGCTGAACAGGCAACAGCCCAGGGAGGGAGCTACAGCTGGAGGTGGCCCGTGGAGGAAGGCCCCACCAGCTCCTAGTACCGACGCTACGGGGAGTGGGAGGAATCAACGGCAAGCTTAGCGATGTTTACGACCCTACCAAGGGCGCTGCAGCGGAACAAGACAGGGGTTCCTCCTAGTGAAGGCGCTTTTATCACCCAGAAGCGCTCGCCCCCCTCCGCCGGGGAGCGGCACAGCCCCGCCACGGCTCCCTCACCCGGCGGCGCGCAGGCGCGGGAGCCGCCGCTGCTACGGGGACGCTTGCGCAGTGTGACCGAGGCCCGGCGGGCGCGCTTGCAGCCGCGGGGCTCTGGCACCAGCGGAAGGCGGCGCTGCTGCCGCTGCGCGGAGCCCGCCCGGCCCCGACACAAAGAGGAGGGCTGCCGTGGCGGCCACGGCTCCTGCCTGCTCGCCAGCCCGCCCGCAGCCCACTGACCCCGCGGTACCGCATGGTGGC
>JANHFX010007978.1:1787-31039 GCA_027560015.1 Chloroceryle amazona
ATGGCTTGTTATGTCAACAACAACTCTTGCAGTTTTCTTGCCTTTTGTTGTTAAGGCACATGAAAGTAAATTTATGAGGGAATTCAGGAAAATTATATCTCCTATCCAGACTTAATAAGCTGATGTCTTTAATGAACTGATTATTAGCTAACTGCCTTTTCTTTCCTTTTTCTTTCTTTTTTTTTTTTTTTTTATTTCTTTTTTCTTTATTTCCAAATCCAGAAATGCCACCATAGACTTTCTGATCAACGTCGGGCAGTGAATCAGGGTCAGAACCCCCTGCCCATCTACCTTGCCCTCAATGTTAAGGACAAAGTTGCCACCAAAGATTTTAGAGGTAATCTTTCAGTTCTGGAAAAGAGCTATGTTTTTATCTGGGGAGGTAACAGCATTGGAGATACTGTAAATAATGATGAATTGGTTTGGATTCTTACTACAACCAGATCAACATAGTCCTGGTCAGAGATGTAAAAAGTAACTGGGCAGCCACAAGACAGACAACAGTTCAATATTGTGTATGATTTCCTGGCACTTAAAAGTGCATATTCAGACATTACCTTCAGACTAATAACACAACATACTTCTGTGACACTGTCTCAAAACCATGATGAATTCTTGAAGAAAGTGATTCACTGGAGCTTTAAGTTTGCTTAATATATGTTTTTCATGGTTGGCTAAAGGCAATAAAAGCAACAGACATCTATCCACGTTCTAGTCCACCTTTCATGAGGAAAAATTCCCACTTGCTATAAAAAAAAAAAAAAGGAAGAATTTTCCCTTAGCTCTGACATTGCTTTTTCACAAACCTGTAGACAGTGCAAGAGCTGGTTCAGCAGCATCTGTCAGCAGGGTTTGCTCAGGGCATGTGCTAAGCCAGCTTGCCTGTGAGGGCTGACACTTGAAAGGTTTGTTTCATATCTGGTGTCTCAACTATTTTTAATAGTGGAGATAACATTGTTTGTGCGTTTGTTGGCAGAGTGGGTGGAGTTCACACCATACGAGGTGGGCTTCCTGAAATACGGCGCTTTCATTCGTGCAGAGGATTTTGGCAGCGAGTTCTTCATGGGCCGCTTGATGAAGAAGCTCCCTGAGTCTCGGATCTGCTTCATGCAAGGTGACTGACCAGCCTGATCAGCCTGACAAGATTTTAATACAAACATTAATGATTCTGGAAATTAGTCCCCAGAAACCTGTTGTTCTGTGTGTGGCAGCAGAGGTGCTAGGTCAATCTGATGAAACTCAGCATGTCTCCTGAGACTCACTCAGCTGTCCTTGTTAGCAAAGGTAGTTTTATCATTTAGAGTATGACATGAAACTAAACTGACAAATAAGTTATTTGTCAAGAGTGCTTTTGAAGATCACCATTTTGAAAGTTGGAAATTTATGAGGCTTTGTGGAAGCTGAAGGAACTGTTGAGAAGAAATAAACATGGCAAGAAAGTGGGGAATCAGAGAAGGAGTTGAGTGTAAATATTCCTTCAACAAAGGCAAAAGGAAATGAAAATAGGAAAAAGACAATGTAAAATGGCTCAGAAAAAAAAATTGAGGTAAAACATGAAAAAAGGGAAAATACTTTGACATTCCTTCTGAAATGAATTTACCTTCTGAATCAGTTCTACCACTGAAATAGATGCCCAGACTTATGCAAAAATTTGATAAAAAAAAAAATTTAGAAAAGAGCTGTGGAAGGAACAGAAGGTAGTTTTTAAAAGAACTTCATTGTGTTTACCTCAGCACTGCTTACTATACCACTCCCACTTCCTAGGAATGTGGAGTAGTATCTTCTCCAAAAACCTCTTGGATGCCTGGCATGCAGCTGACAATTCAGAGGACTTCTGGCACAGATGGACCCAAGACAAAGTAACTGAAATAGGTGAATATCAAGTACCCTTTGACTTATAGCCGCCCACCTCCATGCCCCTCTGATAGAGCAACTGTGCTCCTATTTCTCATTTTTTGTTTTTATGTCATCCTGATGCTCTTAGCTTTGGGGTTATGGAAGGCACTGGGGAAAATCAAACGAATAGCCAGTGCTTTGTGTAAATAATGAGATTGTTATTAGAAGGAAAGACACCATCAGGCACACCTTGATGGAAAGAAGATAGGGATGGATATGTAAGGTGGTCCCTAAAGTGTTGTGTTTAAAAACCTTGGAAGGAAGAACTTCCAGCAAGCTTCAAGTCAAATATATGTTAGCCAGAGAGAAGCCTGAGTGTTTCTTTTTTGAAGTGAAAGATTTAGTAGAGGTCAAAGGAAGTCAGTGTCAGCTCTAATACACCAGCTGAGAGAGGCAGCTCTGTACTGAAAGACCATTCCTTGAAAGTACTCATGAGCATCTTCATGTTAAAAATTCAAGCAAAGTCAGTGATTTCATAGTGAACAGACTTGGGTAACATTTCTTTGGAATGTGTTTTTGGGGAAAAAAAAAAAGGTAAAACCCAAGAAAACAACCCAACCTCTTATGTTAGAGTTTGTACAAATAATTTGCAAGTTTCTGTTGAATTCAGCTGGCCATACCTGAACCAAATTGAACAAACAGGGGTTTTTTTAAAGTAAAAATATTTAGTTTAAAATGTTGAAATTTTTTTTTTTTCCAAATAAACTTTGAATTTCATTGTTGACCTACATGGAATCTAAAAGCAGTGATCCATTCAAATATATATATAATTCCCCCCACCCCCCCTTTTTGTTTGCTTGAAAAAGTGAATTACTTTAAAGTGTACCAAAATCGTATGGCTTTATAAGAAAAATGCTCCTTTAGTCAGATGTAGCCAATCAGGGCTTAGAAAACAAAAGTAAGTTTATATTTTTGTTACAAAATTAACTGGGATTCACAGTGGACCATAGGGAAAAACAGGGCAATGCTGAGACCTGTGAACACGATTACTATTGGTACAGAAGAGGCATTGATCCTTTCTTTTCTTTGCACCTTGTCTCCTCTTGTGATTATTATTCAATTGCATGTAACTTATGCCATATATCCTTAGAGGAACAACCAGACTTGCCCGAGAAGCCGTATGAGATGGCTACATGCATGTTCACTCCTACAAGTGGCCTCTCCTCAGCTCTCCGGGATATCCTGACAGACCGCCCTGCTGTCTCCAAGTACCACAACTTCCTGAGGGGCTTCCAGATGCACAACGAGTACATCCAGCAGGAGCATTTCACAAGGTGGAAAGGTGTGGATAAGCACTCTTGCCTACATGCCTCAGTGGTCACCAGGGTGGGCGCAGGGGCTGGGATCTAGCACGGGGCATTTGTACATCCCGAGGAGAGCTGAGTGAGTTTTGGGGTACGTTGTTAGTGCTTGCTGAGAGGAGAGGAGAGAGAATAAAGTAACTCCCCACATCTTCCACTCCTGGTAGCACAACTATTTGATTTTTGAGTCATTTAGTACTGCAAGTCCTTAACAGGATGAAATTTGCTGGGCTGAGGCTCTGCGTGTATGGAACACCTGCCTAGGTTCTGGTGCAGTTCATGGGTTTGGAAACACCAACAAAACATGAGTGGAGAGACTGAAGGGAGCTTTAGGATAGCGTGGAGCAATCCTAAAGCAAAGACAAAATTCTGGATGAGAGGGAAGCTTGCCTTCCTTTTGCTTTCTAACTCGACAGGCATTTTTCTGCAGTTTGTTGGTATCTCTGAATCTTTTACTCTTCAGACACTTTGCTAGACACCTCTCCTAATGACCTGAGAGGCAACTCAGAGCACCTGGAGTTAGTGGATGCAGCTTTCTTCTTTGAAACCAGCTGTCCACCCCTCATGAGACCAGAGCGGAAAGTAGACATCATCGTACACTTAAACTACACTGGTGGATCACAGATCTTGGTAAGGAGTCTTAAAACTGTCTTTGTTTAGTAATGGCTTTTCCTTTGCTTCCCACACCTTCCAGACAGGTGTCTGTAGAATGTGGAATTTAGTGACATGGTGTTTCTTAAACTTAGAATAAAAATGGAAATTCCTTGAGGGGAAAATATCTCAAACTTTTTCTCAAAGTTTTTCTCAAATTACTTTGGAAATAGCCCTAAGTGCACCACCAGTGAACAGCACAGTGACGTTATGACGGTTGATGTGCAAAACTTCCATAATGATTATCTGTAAGCGTTAATAGTACAAATATAGCAGGGAAAATTTTGTCTGTGAACACATTATTGCCCTCTCTCCAGTGCTATCAGTATATTTTGTGCAGTTTGTAATGAATTACTGGGCTTTGTCAGCAGCCTGATCTTGGGTATCTTTTCCATTCTTTGTGCTGCTGTTGTTGGGCCATGATCAGCCTCTGCAGCAGACTTGCAGATACTTCTCAGAGCAGGGAATTCCATTTCCAAGCATTGGGCTGAAGGATGATGAGAAGAACCTGAAGGAGTGCTACATGTTTGATGGTGCAGATACCCCAGGAGCTCCTCTGCTGCTTTATTTTCCATTAGTGAATGACTCCTTCCAAAGATATGTAGCACCTGGTAAGTTAACAGTACCCAGCTCATTTTATTGACCCAATAAAACTTTCTCACTCCCTGGGTGTTTTGTCCTCATCCCAACACAAAAATCCTTTCTTTTCTTGCTTGTTCCTACTAGCAAATTCATTGCAAAATAGGATGACACAAATCGTTTGCAAAATCAGGTGAAATCTTGTGCACAATTTTGGTTTGAGTCTTGGTGCAATTCAGTGAAAGAAAAAATGTGTTTGTCAAGTATGGGGATGGGAACTAATTTCTTCTTGTTATCACAAAAGTTTACTTCAGCATGTAGAACAAAGTGTATTTTTCAGATTATATACTTTTATGACAGTCAGACCTATGGGAGGATTACCTGTACAGTATAGAATGGTTCTCTGAAGGCCCACTGTGCTTTCTATTCACACTGTTTAATGTGTGTGTTGTATATGCTAGAAAGTCAAAGCAATAGTACATAAACTAATATAGTCACTGTGTCCTTTTGGGAGAGTATTTGAGATTCAGGCTTTGTTTTTATGATGATTTCCAAGGCTACTAATATTCTGCTTCCTTCTGTACTATATATTTCTTTATCTCTTTCACTTTTAGTAAGAAGACTTGAGCACCTGTGACCAGATAAAATATTGTGCCACGAGCTGGCCAGTAGAAGGTGCTGCTTGCTATGGGGTGATGTTTAGTGACACCATTTTTTTCAATTCCAATAGACTTTATTCAGAAGCAGATTTTTCAGAGATCGTAGCACTGTAGTTGTCTTCATAACGGTTGCATCTCTGATGTATCTAAATTATTCTTGACATAGACTATGAGAGCACGGTAATTTCCTGGGTCTATATAAACACTTTCCTTTTTTTCCCTTGAAAGGCATGTCACGTAGTGCTGCTGAAATGGAACAGGGCAAGGTCGATATCTGCAGTTTCTGCTCTCCATACTCAACGAGGGAGGTCTCGCTGAAAGCAGAAGATTTCAACAAGCTCTTGAAGCTGACTAATTACAACATCATGAACAATGAGAACATGATTCTTCAGGCCTTGCGCATGGCTGTGGCACGGAAGAAACAAGCCCCAAGCCAGCCAGTATCGCAAGCACAGTCCTCTGCTTGAACAGCTTTTTCCTCTCCCTTACTAAGTATTTACCGTGACAGCATGTATGCAATAGCTGCTTCACTGTTCTTGGCAGGTGCCATCTCTTTCTAACTAAGTAACCTACTCAAAAAAAGAAAACTTGAAGTATTTATTCCAAAGCCACATGGTTTGGTTTACTAAGCAGTAGCTGCTTGTTGATCCGGAGTTATGACACCAAGCACAGTAGTCTATGCTGTTAACCCCATCTCACTGTGATGGTCAAGAAGTGAACACTCAGCTGTGTGTGATAGGGAAATAGTTTTAGCTCTCTATTTCTGCAGTCTTTTATTGGTGGCTGGTTGCTAGTACTTTGTCATCTGCAAGATACTCTGGCATTTCATTGGGACCATTGATAGCAAATCTATAAAGCCCTCTTCAGAAGGTGGTGACCATGCCGTATCAATTTAAATTATTTTACTTGATTTTAATAAGTTGAATTAAATGGTCTACCTTTAAAGATTTCTGTTCCCCAGGTGCTTTTTTTTTGTCATGAACTGTTATGAAATATATATATCTTATAAAGGATATTTGATTTTTCAGACTTGTGTTGGATAATGAGTGTGCACGTGAGTGGCCTTTTAGGTCTCCGATGACATCTATTCTGATCAATTAAATCAAACTTATTAATTTGTTTTGAAGGACCATTGCCATTTCATCTCACAAGTCAGCTGTGTTCTCTCTCAGATCACATGTGTGTGCTGCAGCTGTTTCCCCAAAATGCAATTTTATTTCAGCACCATCTGAAGCTTGTTCAATGTAGTGAATGGCACTGCTTCTGAAATCGATAGTATGTGAAAGGGGAATGCAAGATGTGTGGTAATTCCACTCACAGAATCATACTTCAGAAAGGGAGTGAGAAATCACTATTCTGTTCACTGAATCAGAGTTAACTATAAAATGTAAAATACAGCGGCTAGGTAATCTAGTACAAATTAAGATGATAGGATTGCCACAGTCTACCTAGTTGTTTGACAAGTACATTGAAGTGCTGTGGCTGAAGGGAAAAAGCTGACTTGTACACACAAAGCACAAAACCATAACAGCTCTAAAACACCAGTGCAGTTGCCCAAGAACAAAGGAAGAAATGCTTACAGTGGGAATGTGCTAAATTATGGGTGCACACATCTGATAAAGGACCTGATGAGCAACCTATTACCAAGAAGCAGCACTTCAACTTTGAGCTCTACAGGAGAGTGGCTTGTAATGCAGGAAACAATTATGTGTCATTCCCAAGAAGCAGTAGTCTTGTACACCAAAATATGGATGTTGATCAACCATCATTGCATACCTGAATGTGGATATACAGCAGAATATTTATCTTGCATTCTCTGCTCCAGTAGATAGTTTTTCAGATGTTACCAAAAAAATATTAACTGTTGGATTAAAAAAAAAAAAAAAAAAAAGCAGCAGCAAAAGACAAAAGCCAAAAGAGGAGAAAGAATCTACTCAACCACCCTGAAGGCCAAGAAAAGTCTGGCAGAGACACACATGTAACTTCTGTTTCTAGTGTGAATTCTTCTTCAGAGCTGAGTTACTGGAGAAAGACTGATGGTCTTTTCTAGAACTGGATTTCCCAACAAGGTACATAAAAAGTTTCAACCTCATCTTCTAAAACCTTGTCCATTGTTTCATTTGAGAAGCCACTGATGAACAAAAGACACCCAAATGGTCAAAGTCAGTGTCGTGACTAAATCCTTAATGGGTGCCAGGGAGGGTGTCATCAAATTTGTCAGTGTCCTCTTCTAATTGCAAAGATCTGGGTATTGTGTCAGCTTCACAAAGCCTGTGGGCTCCCTGAGGTACTCTGGCTCAGTTTCACTTTTCAGCTGTTGGCCCTTGTTGGGGATATTTTTCTTGGTCAGGATTATTTGGTTTGCATGGCAAGGCTTTGGCAGATGGAGGGCTGCAGGGGTGGCTTCTAGAAGCTTCCCCCATGTCCGACAGAGGCAATGCCAGGTGGCTTCAAGAAGAACTTGCAGCTGGCCAAGGCAGAGCCCATCAGTAATGGTGGTAGTGTCTCTGGGATACCATATTTTAAAAAAAGGGGACACACACATGCACATGAAACCTGCACAACTGCAGCTGGAGAGAGGAGTGAGAATACATGAGAGAAACAACCCGGCAGACACCAAAGTCAGTGAAGGAGGGGAGCAGGTGCTCCAGGGTCTGAAACAGAGGTTCCCTGTGGTGAAGGCTAACACTGGAGCAGTCTTCCTGAAGGACTACAAACCATGGCAAAAGCAGTTTGTGAGCAACTGTCACCTGTGGGAAGGACTCATGTTGGAAAAGTTCAGGGAGAACCATCTCCAATGGGAGGGGCCCCATGATGGAGCAGGTCAAAAATGTGAAGAGTCCTCCTTCTGAGGAGGAAGGAGCAGTAGTAATAACATGTGATGAACTGACCGCAACCCCCATTCCCCACCCGCCTGCACTGCTGGCAGGGATGAGATAGAGAAAATCAGGAATGACGTTAAGCCTGAGAAGACAGAGATGGGGTAAAGGTGTTCTAAGATTTAATTTTTATTTCTCATTACTCTGATTTGATTGGTAAAAAATTAAATGAATTTCCTCAAGTCGAATTTGGTTTGCTTGTGGTGGCAACTGGTGAATGATCTCTCCCATATGTTGATCCATGAGCCTTTTGTTGTATTTTTTTCTCCCCTGTTGGTTTGAGGAGGGGGAGTGATAGAGCAGCTTTGGTGGGCACCTGGTGTCCAGCCAAGGTCAACCCACCACAACTGCTCAGTGTTGTTTAGTTAGAGTTGTTGTGTTTTGTTGAGTTGCTTTGTTTTGTTTTGTTCTTTGTGGGTTTCTTGGTGTTTTCCTTGTTTGGGTAGTTGTTTTTTCTTGTTTGTTTGTGGGTTTGGTTTTTTCTGTTTGGTTGGTTTGGGGTTTTTTCCGTGTGTGTGTGTGGTTTTGGTTTTTTTTAACATCCTGTGGGCAGCCATGATTTTCCATAGTCATTTTGCTGCCATTGCCCTTCATCCCCAAATCAAACTTTTCCAGGGGAATGGCTGAGGAAACATCCATTCAGCTGCTGCAGAAGCTAACAAAAAAGTCTACTTTTAGCCACTTTCAGATCAGTTTCTCTCAGTTTTGAGATAAATAGCCAAAGCTGCTTGTCTGATTGAGGGTCTTTTTTACGAAAGAAGATGTTAAAGGTAATTTTATCTCGTGTCATTTCACATCTCTTTAATCAGAAATTTATTAAGGTATATTCCTAATCCTAAAATAGTTGATGACTAAGTTTTATTCAGTGAAAAGTTGTAAGGCCAGAACTGACTGTATTGTGTGTGCGTGTAAGGGAAGACAGGTTGTGGGTACTGTATCACCTCCTGAAGTTCTCAGGCGTTCACTTCATATCAGATATCTGGCCATGTTAGCAGCTGGACCTGTTCAAGGGTTATTTACCTGCATATCTGCTGCTGTACACTTTTCTACCATGAAATGAAAAAGTTTGGTATCATTTTTATATCATAATTCAGTGGCACTGCATTGTGTTTAAAGCATCTAGATGTTAGCATTTAAGATGACTCAATGTATGTCCTAGTTTGGAGGAGAATTTTTTTCTTTTTCATCTTGGTTTATTCCGAAGTTTTGCATTTGTAGAAGGCTTCTGAAACTGGGGGAATATCTGCCAGCAAGCAACTCAACCCTCCCTACCTTCAAGAAAAAGTCTTTAAAGTTATTTCATCCATGATACTTTTGTTTGTTTATTGGAGTGCTGCTGCAGCCTACAGATAGGTAGCTGCTATTACCTTCACTGATGTGGGCATTACTTAGGCTGCTAGGTCATAGGTATCCATGTGTGAGTGCTGTGCATTATCATGCCCTTATCTTGAATTGCTAAATAACTCTTGGCACCTTGGTGTGTACAGCCTTTCCCCAACACATGCCTCTGGTGTTTAGCTATCAAATAAACTCAGCAAATTCCCTCCCCTTCTCTCTTCATACTTTCCCTTTCATGCAATGAGGAAGGTGGGGCATGGATAAGCCACTTGCTCCTCAGCAGGTGCCTCCTTAAAGTTTGCAGAGGTACTTTGTTGAGTCACTACCAGCTGTTGCCTGTAACAGTGAAGTGACATCCGTATCTGACCTGTATGCAGCTGGGAGCACAATGGGATCATACTGGAGTGCTCATGAGGTAAGTGTATGGAAATTCAGACCTTAATTCTTTAGAAATTGAAGATGACTTGAGTGGGTCCGTGGCTGGGATTCTGCTGTTAGAAGAGGACTCGGGAGCTGTTTGTCCAAATTCATGTATGTATTTACTTAGCTATGTCATGATGACTGATGACTTTTCTGGTATTTGCTGCTTTTGGTAGTGAAGGGAAGTTCAGCCACAGTGAGTGATCCAATGGGAGGCTGGGAAGCAGTCTTAGTTGTCTCACAGAAGCTTGCTGTGGATTTAGGCTGAATCTGCAAGCTTTATGTAAGTTGGTCTCTTCTGCAACACATCTGTCAGCTATAGTATAGTCACATGCTGTGCCCGCATAGCTGTGCTATCAGCTGCCTGGTAGTGGTATCTGCAGACAGGTCACTGACTAAACCCGGTGATTAATCATGGATACAAAGATGATCCTAGATTGATATTTGTGCATGACTGACACCCAAGAAAATATTGATCTGCTGTTGTCCATAACCTCTGAGAATACTTTTTTAAAAATTAATTTATTATTGGAACATAACCAGGAGGGAATGCCCTAAAACTTCTTGTTGGGCTTCTGGGAGTCCACACACTGTCATCTTCTCAGCTCTGAAATTAACCTGCCGTTTGACTATGAGTGAGTTATTTAATCATTCTGTGACCCTGTTAGGAAATGGAGATTACAGAGTTTCCCTCCATAGCACGGATGTGTGTTAGTAAAAGTGAGCACTGGTGATTGATGACCTCAAATGTAGAAACCCCATGACTTAAGAAATAAAAAGTGTGAATGTCTAACCCAATGGGTTAAAGAAACACTAAGTACCTTCAGGCTCATCCTTTTGAAAGGAGGGGAGAGTAATGAACAGTCTGGCAATGATCTCTGTGTGAAAAGTATACATCCTCTCTGCTCTCCCCCATGCCCTTTACCACTGAAACAGCCTCATGAGAAAGTAAAAATAGAGGCTTCTTGGTGATGGGAGGGCAGGAGAATTACTCCATCCAGAACCTGAATTCAGAGAGAAGAAACAGAACATTAAAATGTACCCTTCTGTTTTGGAGTCAGTTACGAAATAAGGACCAAGTTCAGCTTATCATAATTCAAGAGTGATAGGAGTTTGTATCCAAGCTCTCAGCTGGGTCAATTCCTAATTCGAAAGAGGAATGACATAATCCCCCTAAAGGGATTTAATGAAGTCATTTTACTAGCAGAGCATGGCAAAGGGATTAGGTAATGACCAATAGCTAAAGTTTCAGGTACTAAAATCTGCAGGAGTTTATATTTTTTTAGGTTGTGTCTAGTTATTTGTCTTTCCTTTGGTGCTTGATATTTCAGCTAATGATACTTTGCAAATATCCAGCATTTGGTTTGGATGGGGAATTTTCATAAACACGTCTTCCTAAACTGTTTAATGTAGGTTCTGCTGCATTTACGCTGGTGGTGCCTCACTCATGGTAGGGTTTCATTTTCCTCTGGGGTCATGATGCTTATGGACATAGCGAAGACATTGAAATCTAAAGCATCATGATTATACATTTTACCATGGATTGTTTTTCCTAAGATGTACTTTGTGTTTCCTCCACATCCTGGCCACAAGAACTGAACACTTTACAACCTTTCATGTATCTGCTCTTTACCACTTCTGGGAAAAGTTCCTGACAAAGATTTTAAACAGAAAGTTGGATTTTTTTCTAAATAAAATTATCTGAAGAAAGCACCTGCTTTCTACGTGAGATTTCAGCTGTTCAAGAGAGTGAATTTTTTTTTCTTTTTTTTGCAGGTGTTAAATGGAGGTGCTTCTCATGCATGCTTGCTTTTTTTCTGGGTTTGGTTTTGTTTTTTTTTTCCAGCTTTATTATTGATAAAGAATTAGTCTAAATTAAAATGTCCTGTCATGTGAAGGAAGCATTAATTTTACTTAAAAACATTTTCCTGTGTTTATCCATTTTGCTGTTATTTCTTCTATCAATGGCATCAATTACACACAGAGGAATATTTTCTCTTTTTCTGCCTCTTTTTTTAACAGTGCAAGTAGTTCATTGTCCAATTTTGCTGCATGGCTCTGAAAATGGCAACACATACTTATGGGAGGGCATGTTTTATGAAGCATAAACAATTTAATATTAATGCAGGTAATAACTTTGTCATTTTTCTGCAGAGTGAAGAATGCCCATGTTACTTACTCTCTGTGAAAATTTTAAGAATGAGAAATCTCAGAAAAGCAGATCTGTGTGAGTATCAAAATCTTTCCTTGTGGTTCTCAGTAATTCAGCTCTGAAAGCAACCACTGTAACTTCTGTCTATGAAGTGTCACCGTGGTTTAAAATATTGATGCATATTTGAATTTGGACTATTCTTAGAATTTAGTTTTGCATAAATAATACCTTTTAGTTTACAGAACATTACTATTACTGGAAATACCAGAGGTCTACTGTGGTGTAAAGTTATCTTAAGTGCTAATGAGCTTCAGAGGCAGCTTTGCTGAACAAATACAGCTGTTGATTCTCAGTTTCAGTTTTTGATGACCTAAGATGCAGGTTGTACCTCTGCCTTTCAATAAAAATGCCAGAACTGATGTCAAGTGGCTGACAGAGCCTGTCGGCTAACATGGGAGCTTTGGTGTCATCTTCTGTACCTGTCTGTTTTGTTTGTTTGTTTTACAGACAGCAGAAATAGATACAGGCACCACTGAATTTCTATTGTCTTTAAAAAAAAAAAAAAGAGAAAAGAAAAAAAGAAAAAAACCCTCTTATTGTCAATAACTACTTTCTGTCAAAAGTGTACTGAAATGTGTTAGAAATGCCAGACTTTCAACACAAATCCAATACAATTGAAATGTTTCTGGGGACTTGGTGGAATGGGTGGAAGTGGAAGTGAAAAGAGAGAAATCTCAGCAGCTACTCCAATAGGAGAAAGTGAGATGAAGGTCAACTCAAAATATCTGCCTCAGAGAGAAAGGTGGCAGGAAAGCAATGGAAGGGAAGTGAATATGAACCATTGCCTATTAAGTAAAATCAGGTGAACTCAGCAAGAGTTTTTGACTCCATTGAGATTAGTATTTGATTCTTGCTTTTCTGCTGTTGAGCCTATTGCAGGAATATTGCCTTTTCTTGAAAACAGCACATCTTCAGAGAAGAATGAAAGGATAGTTTGTTCCCTCTGTCTTTTTAACCTTGGCTGAACTGTTTTCTGACATAAATAACATCAGCACAAGGGAATGCCTAAGTTGCCCTGACAGCAAATAGCATCAAGATACCTGCCTACAGAGCTGATAACCAAGTATCTATCTCTTGCCTTAAAGTCAGGGATGTTTGTTTCTTTCTCAGCATTTTCATAATGATTGGAAATTACAGCCTTTACATTCTTAAGGACCAAAGATCTTCCAGAGATCCATAGCTAGTTACCTTAGTTCTTTATCTTTTATTAGTCTTTATCCTGTATCTTCAATTTGAGCAGATGGTTTGATTGCCTGATGGCAGGTATGTAGCTGTATGACTGGAGATTTATTTCCAAAGCCGGAAAAGAGGAAGAAGCAGCAGTGCTAGGTGCCAGGATCTTAGAGGACCAGCTTCATCCAATCCCCATCCCAATTGCCTTTCTTTATCGTGCAACAGAGCACCACATTTTATTTTCCCTCTGAGAATCAGGATCCAATTACCTGTGGCACAGCAGAGACCCAGTGACATTTTATCTGCACTGTATCTGTATGGTCCCTCAGAGCTCTTAATTTTGATAGGGGAGCCATGCCACATGGTATGATACACATCACAAGAAATGAGATTGTGTTAAAAAAGCATTAAATTTAATTATAAAACCAGTATGAGAGAGCAGTAGGAGCCTTTACACAGCAGCCCTTCCATTCTTGACAAAACTGTCATGTAGTGAGCTTTTAACACCTAAATGAGTGAAGTTCTCAGATGAAGATATTCAGATGAACCTGCTAAAAAACTCTGTCATGGAAGAGAGCAGTATTGCTATGTACAGCACATTGTAGGCTACACCAAGTTCAGAAAAGTTTAGTCTGAAGCCCAGGTGAAGGCTTTGAAAGTAGACTGGGGAATCCTAATCTGTGCATTTCATTGCACATGAATAGAGCCATTTGAATGTAGCAATAATTATTTAAGAAGAAAGTAAAGCTGTTACATTTATATATCTGTATTTCTAGATATTTACTTTCCCAGGATTAGTCTTTACTCAAAAGTGGTGGTTTTTTAATTTATTTTTTTAATGGGAATGTATTTAGAATTATTAGGGTTGGAAAGGACCTCCAGGATCATCAAGTCCAACCTTCATCCTAGCATTTATCTGTCCATTAGATCATAGCTTTAAGTGCTATGTCTACACATTTTTTAAACACCTCTAGGGATGATGACTCCATTACCTCCCCGGGCAGCCACTCTCTCAGTGAAGAATTTCTTCCTGATATCCAGTCTAAATCTCCCCTGGTGCAATTTAAGGCCACTTCCTCTCATTTTATCATTAGTAATTTGGGAGAAGAGACCAACACCAGCCTTGCTACAACCTCCTTTCAGGTAGTTGTAGAGAGAATAATGTCTCCTCTCAATCTCCTCTTCTCTCGACTAAACAACCCCAGTTCCCACAGCCTCTCCTCATAAGACACGCTTTCCAGACACCCCACCAACTTCTCTGGACCCACTCCAGCACCTCAATGTCCTTCTTGCACTGTGGTGCCCAAAACTGGATACAGGACTCAAGGTGCGGTCTCACGAGTGCTGAGTACAGGGGCACAATCACCCACCTGCTCCTGCTGGTCTCACCGTTTCTGAGGCAGGCCAGGATGCCGTTGGCCTTTTGGCCACCTGGGCACACTGCTGGTTTATGTTCAGCTGGCTGCCCACCAAAACCCCCAGGTCCCTTTCCAACAGGCAGCTTTCCAGCCACTCCTCCCCAAGCAATGAATATATTGCTATGCAATGAATGTATTTATTCAAATATTTGTAAATATTTGAAATCTATTTGGCTCAAAATATATTTTAGGAAAAGATTCGTTTCCTCAATCATATTTATTTGTTTTAATCACTATTTCCATATGATCTAAATTTAAGAGAGACAGAGATGAGGACAGAGTTGAAAGATGGCACAGAAATAATTCAAGCTGTAAAGACCCATCAGTGCTTTGTTGGAGTTGGAGTCTAGTTAGACCAAGCTATGATTTTGGAAGACCACCTGTCAATGATGAGTACACTTTGCTTTTCTTCATCTGTGGCACTGTGCAGCTAAAGAGACCTCCTTTGCAGAGATACTGCTACTCACAACCTGCAGTGTCTATGTCTCCTTAGATGTGGTGCATGTCATAGAATATTGGACTTGTTTGGTTTTATTATTATAGGATAGCTGTGGCAATCATCTATAATCATGATATTTTTCCTTTGTGTCAGACAAAGGGTTGTATTTGTACATAGTGTGAGCATAATAATAAGAATTAAACTCCTTATGTGTGTTGATATCTGATAAGAGTAAGGCCTACCCATGAATTAGAAGGATTTGCTCCTACATTATGTAGATTATCAAACAACTATAATCTGAGTAGTAGATATTATTCCCAAGAGAGCTGTTGCAATTTTTGATGGGCATGTTTGAGTTTGGCTAAATTTTCCTGGTCAACAGTTGTAAGAATAGTGATATGAGACCAAAGTTTCATCTGGATTGACAGCATGTCTCCGGGACTGGTCTATAATAAATACTTTCTGGCAGGACAAACACTGAAGCATGCTTTTCCTGTCCCACCCTCCCAAGAGTTCTGTCGTTGATGAGGTCTGTGGATCAGAGATCTGGCTCCTGAGTTAAAACTAGTGTTTGCATTTAATTGCCATACCCAAAATGCTTGGCACTTAGAGGCCACTGAACAGTTTTACTTTCAGCTCAGTTTGAACAGGACAGAAACCCAGATACTCTCTCTCAGTGTCATAAGAAATCACCAAGCCCAGTTTCAGGATGTTATTCATTAGGGATGTCTGTATACTTACATTGTTAATTAAATAGTTATGGACATTTCTGTTTTCTCTTCTTTGCCTTGCATGGGCAGCAGAAATGCCTACTTGAGAAAAGCTGGTCCTTTTCAGGCTGTCCTGAAAATGCCTTTTCTGCATATTAGTTAGAATTAGCTTTTACACAGAGACAAAAGCCCCTTTGTATTTATTCCAAAACCAACAGAAAACTTATCTTCAACTGCTGCATGACTGCAGCTGTCTCTTGCTTTAAAACTGCAAAAACTTCATGGCTGTCACAAACCTTCATAAATGCATCCACCATTTCTGCAAAATCTGGATTTGCTGCCTGGATGGTGCTATTTCTCTGGAACTGCATAGGATGGTGTGTGGAGATTTTAGGATGGTGTGTGGAGATTTTGGAGAGAAGTGGTTAGTTGCCCATAGTCTGAATATTGCTCGTCCAAAAGGTCTAGCTTGAGGCACCAGCAAAATAGGGAGCCACTGACAGCATCAGGACCACAAGTCACACACGGAGGTGCCTGGTCTCTCCACATTCCTGCACCCCCATTACAGTGCACAGGGCACATGAACAGTGGCGCTGGATCAACCAAAGATTTCTTCTGCCCTGTGTTTGAGAGGGGCCAAAGGCAGGTGCCTGAGGAGCAGTACAAGCGTACACTGGAAGCGTGTAGTGTGCTCTGCACAATGTACTCTCCCAGCCATTGATCACTTCAGAGTTGGTAACTTCTCAGGCCAAATACAGTTTTTCTAAGAGTGCAGCAACACCTGCACTCTACTCTTGAACCTACACAAACTCTATGCATCAGCAACAGTCTTTGTCTAGCCTCTGTTTTCCATGTCACAAAAACCTTTGCTGCAATCTCAATGCTTTATCCTTATAGTGGCATAACTCAGTTTTGTGAAAGGCTTTAAATTTGTCCTGCCATGCAGGGGCTTCCTATGATCTTCTCTTACTTTCCCTGTCAACTGACATAGTGGAGATTGGCTTCCAGAAGGCTTCCCACATGTGGGAGGGATTGGCTGTTGCAAAACAATTGATTGGTTTCCATGGGCTGGTCCACCAGCCAAGATCACTGGAAGAGGGCACGGCTTTCATCCTCAAGTCTCCACACCCATTTCTTCATAGAAACTTTTATAGGCGCCTTGAAGTTACCTTTATTTGGGGCTCTGCATTTCCACCATTTAACCATGGGAGAGTTTCTTTATGGAAATACTTCTCTGCTGGCCAAGCACCACGGCATTTCATTCTCTGTGTGCCAGTTAGAACAAGAAGTAGACCCATGCTGTACAAATTCTGCAGAACAGATTTTGTATTCAGCATGGCTTGCCAGCTCTGCCTTGCTGTGCATGGTCCCAGTGGAGCACACCCATCACTTGCTGTTTCCCAGAGGCTGCTGCTGCAGTCACAGAAGGGCATGGGCTGCCTCACACGGCCGGCAAAGCTGGTTTAGCAGAGCCCTTGTCTCCATGGCAGAGTTCATCGATCTTCCAGGAGGGAAAACAAATATCTTCTGTGCTGCAAATTGACACCTATGGGAAGAAATAATTTTTATGCATTACAAATGAAATATAAACTAACATCTACGTGAATGTATTTCACCTTCAGAAGACAAAAAAAAAAGTTTAAAAATTATATGGGCTTGCCCTGCTTTGTGTTTAGCAAAGCCCAAGGCTCCAAAAGGCTTTTCCTGAAATGGCCTACAGCTACATTTATAATTTTTAATTTGGTATTACAAGGTAATCACAATCGTCATTCTCATTAGGCTTGTCTTTACTGTAGTATTAAACCTGCTTCTTGTTAAATCTGGGCCTCTCTATACTATACTGCCTAACAATTTTAAATACTGGAAGGCTGTATTACTAATATTTTTCTTTACATTGCCTAAATGCTGTGTAACACCACAACAACAACAAAATCCTTTTCATTGCTGTGTTCTCCAAGGGAAACTCTTGGGAGTGGAAAAGAGAGATTGAACAAGCCATGCTGTGTATAAGTGTTCTTACTTTTACCTCTGACCATAGCAGCAGTGTGAGGGGGTAGCAGCAGCCTTCATGCAAAGATGTCATGGGAGCACCAGCAGGCAGCTGCCTGGGCTGGCCAGTGCTAAACAGCACGCTTGCTTTAGGGTGAAATCACTGCCCTATCAAAATGACCATGGTCACTGACTTTTGCTGTGGTTGAGAGAAATTCTGGGACATGATCCTTTGAAAAAGAGCATTGGTGTCATTTCAGGACATCTCATCTAAGTTCATGGTGCTGCTGGCTGCTCGGACAGGCTGCCTTTGTGTTAACAGAGAGAAATCCAAAAAGCAGCTCAGGACAAGTGCTTGGCAAGAAGAATCTGCACAAGGACAGAGGAGGAGTTAAGTGGATATCTGCCGAGTTGCAACAAGGACTGTAAACAAGGATTTCCTAACTCGTTAAGAAACTGAAATGAACAGGTATAAAAGCAACTGTTAATCACCAGAAGCTCCTCCCTGTGGTGTCATATCCTGAAGTAGGGCTTTTCTTACCGTAATTGTAAACTGATTAGATCAAGATCTGGTTGCATAAATACCAAGGTAGCTTTCAAAATGGAGCCCTAGTCCTGAATGATGTTTATAATAACAAAGTCCTAACCACAGTTAATAATATGAGTAACAAATGATTGGATAATCTCAGTGAATATTATGGGAATCAACTTGACAGCTGCAGTTATTAACAACCTCTGTTTCTTTCTTTTCAATCTTCTTTCTGGTTTCATCTACTTATGTTACCCAAGTTTGCTCTCATTCTTCCTCTTTCTCTGTTCATTGCTACCATCTAAACACATACAAAAACCTAGTCTTCCTCAGGTTACCTATTCTGTGTCCTCTAGTGTAAGAGATTGTTTCCAATTTTTCCCTGTCTCAAGTCTTTGATGACAATGATGGAATGTTGTGTATAGAGCATAGAGTATACTGTATTGTATACAATTGTATTGTACACATAGTAAGAAGCGTGGAGATGAAAATCCTGCTCTGTGCCTTGATAGCAGCATAAGCTGTCACTAAAAAGCACAATGCTATGCATAATCAACGAGGTCATTAATATGTTATTTGTTTAGGGTTCTTGGTCAGGCCACCTCCCTACAGCTGTGGGAATAATTGCATCTCTACTGCTAGGTATCAATGGATTGTATGTAGGTACACATGAATCTTCTTGCAGCCGTGCTGGCTTCTGTATAATTCTGGGTACAAGAACAGAAATCTCTTCTGGCAGTCAAAGGTATTATGTGCAATGCTCC
Organism: Chloroceryle amazona; assembly: GCA_027560015.1. Lineage (NCBI taxonomy): Eukaryota > Metazoa > Chordata > Aves > Coraciiformes > Cerylidae > Chloroceryle > Chloroceryle amazona. Next base: position 20,745 of record JANHFX010007978.1, read on the forward strand.
CCCATGACTTCCTTCAGAGTCTTGGTCTAACCTTGGAGAGGATGAGTTTCCACAAAACCTTAAATTCTCATCTCTAAAGGAAGGACTTCAACAAGGGCATTAGGACCCTCACAGGGTCATTAAGAGAATGAACCAATGGTTGGCTGAAGGACTGGTAAAAGGAGTAAAGAACCTTAGGTAAATGTTAGGCCCATCTCTGTATTAAAGGTGCTTGGAGATGACACAGGCCCATGTAGTGATTCACTCTTCCTCTGCCATTTAGTTTTCAGCATTAAAGGCAGTGGTAGACTCTGCTCAGGATGTGACTTTACAATTTGCACTTGGAAGGTGCTAGCAGACCTGGATGGATGTTTCTAGAAGAGCTGAGACACATTTCATGCAGTGCAGTGCTGTGCTAATAACACAGATAACACAAGACTAGCATGCAGTTCCTTTCAAATGTATGTAAGCAACTTCAGCAGCTGCCAACAGAGAAGGATGAAGTATGTGCTTTGATTTTTGAACAGGCTTTCTATATGTACAAATTTCCTTGAGCTGAGATGTGTAACACCTTCTCACTACTTTAGAAAGATGAGTATTGCCCTTTTCCACAATTACAGTCTCCCGCATCTTCTTAGAAGTTATTGTACATTGGTGTTTTAATCATCCTTGATAAGGACCATATTTTACTCTATATCCTGCTTACTGTTGATCAGCAATGTGTTGGCTTTAAACCAAAGTATACTTTACTTGACACTGAACAGTAACCACAAATTGATCAGCAGATCTGTTCTTACAGTAGTATTATTTGTTGTTATTTGGACATTGAAAGAAGTTCATAAATAATATGAAGATTTATAACTGACATTTACTTATTGCAGATTTTATCTCAGGATTTTTAAAGTTTTCCTTTGAAAGGAAGGTACAACTTCTCATCTTTGGTATTTTATTATGAAAAATACATTTAAATGCATTTTTGTTCATTGATTCCAAATAGATTTTCTTATACAGTATAAAAGAACCTGCAGCGTCTGTTCTAGGTTTGTCCTGGTTGTTCCAGTTTAATTAAGACAGCAGTTATCTGTGGGTTATCTGGTTATGCATTAATCAGTGTGACTGATATCTGTAATCAGTGATTCATTCTTTCCCATAATCTCTGAGCAGAGACCTGTTTTGGTTTATGCATCAGTGCTCTCTTAGTGTTCTTTCACATGCACCGAGATGAATGCTGCTGAGGTGAGCTGTATGCTAACAGCATGGTGCAGTAAGGCTTGTGGTATGTCTTAGTCCCCATGGAGGTTTATTCTGGAGGCTCAGAGCAGTGGCAGGGAAAGACTTTTCCACAGGCAAGCTTCACAGAGTTTGAGGACCCTTTTCAGTGATGGTCTCTGGAGAGGAGCTTCAGGCAGCCTTCATGCTGAACCAGGACATTGGTTACCTTGAAGATAAAGACCAAGAACCCAGATGTGATTTGTTATTATGTGGGAAGCCAATGTAAAGAGGCTAGATTTAACACGGCTGGGATAGTCTATATTCATGAAAAGACACATGAGAGTGTTCATGTGAGGCTATGGATTTTCTCTTGTGCCCTTTGTACGATTGTGTCCTCAGCAGAACTGTGGTAGTAGCCAGAGAAGGCTGAAAGTAAGATCCACTCACACATGTTGGTGCTGGCATCATATTCTTCCACAAAACTGGCAATCGTTTTGAATGTCTGCTTGGCAAAGGTATTAATCTTTTCCTATTTGTTCAGGACCAATCTTGACTGTCTTTTTTTAGAGTTCACCTTGAGTTCAAGAATGAAAACTAGATAAAAGGGGTCTTGGGTATAAATATTCCTTTTAAGTCAGATATATCTATTATTAATGCTTTTGTTCATTCTTGCTTGCAGGAAAGTTGCTGTAGACTGCTAGATCAGTTGGGAGTCCTAGAGGACTCCAGCAAGAAAATGAGCTAATCTAATTTCACTGTGAAAATCAGATTAGTTTTAGTCATGTGATAAAAGGTAGTCCGGAGGCTGTGTGTTTATCTGTGGCTTGCTTTGACGTGAAGGAAACTGACGGTGACATCTTTGTCGAAAAGATGGCTGAACCATTGGTGCAATGTAAGCTTTTAATCCAGGCTGAATGAACTCTCTCCTTAAAAAATAAACCCAAATAATCAAACTGTAATCTTCACCTGTGTGTTATGCCCTGTAGGTCCAAAATTTAATTCAGGAAATGGTGACTGACATTTACAGACTTCAAGCTGTTCCACTTTGACAAAAAAGAGCATATGTAAAGGTGATCTAATGATATCTGTGCCTCTGTTAGCATGGACAAATCTTTCAAGAACAGCTATACATACTGAAAATGCCACTTAGGCATTGTAATTTGGACCCTTCATGGAGCAGTTGGAGTGAATAGGGGAAGTTGTAGCACAGTTGTCTGTGGGCTTCTCTGCACTGCACTGTGTTGCTTTTTGTATTGTTTCTTTTTGTCAGTTATGTTGGGATGGCACACAGAGGCTCTAGGTGTGGATTTAGACCCTGTCACTTGGACACTGTATGTGTTTGGAAAGGAAAGGTGGCAATCTTTCCAATGAACTTAGTGTCTTACTTTATATGTGTCAAAGAAGGTGGTTTGGAGTTGTTTTGGAGACAGTGCCCAGATATCTGGGAATTGATCTCTTGGGCTGGTGTGCAATGTAAGAATATCCTATCACTTCCTTCCCTGACAGCCAAGACTGGCAGGAAGACCGGTTACCTGGTTCCTATGCAATGTAATTGATGTGACATGATTATCCTGTTTATTGCCTTTCAGCATAAACATGGACATCATGTGGCAGCAATTCCATGTAACAGCTTGTAGGTTCATCCGGGCTGGTCCTCTTTTCCTGAAGCAAGATCAAGTTTACCTTGCCTGTCACTCTGTTATTCACATCTGGGTATCAATGCTCTCTGAAATTAGTTACCTAGAAAATTTATAAAATCTCTCTCACTAGAACTAAGTCTCTTAGAGCTGGAGCAGTTTTTCTAATATTTGTCTCTGTTTATTTCCCTGTGGCCACACTGAGCCACAGATCATTGTCCTCTTTGGACATTACAGAACTGACTATTACCATGGTATTTGACAGTCTTCTTTTTTGTTGCTGTTGAATTAGCAAACTCAATTCTTTCGCTCTTTCTCATATGCCAGACTAAGTCAATCCTCTTCAGTCTGGACATATTTAATTTTAGTAGCTGGTAATAATTAAAGCCTTTTACAGTGGAGGGAGGAAGGAAGTGGAAAAGAACTGCAACAGGGAAGACATTGAGCATCCACTTGCTCCTGTCCAGGGCTGGGAGGATATGCAAAGTGATCTCTTCACCTGCACTTACATTTAAGATTGTGCATTTGGGATCTGGCCCAAAATTTATCTAATCTGCATTGTGTATATATAAGTTATCAAATAAGTCCTGCAACATTATAGTGCTGGTACATAATTTGTTACTCTTCCTTCGGTGGCCTGGCTACAATTGCTTGTTTTCAGATTCAAATATCTTTGTCTCTATCTGCATTCTTGTCTTGGGCTATATTGAGACTGAGGCCTTGCTGCTTGCTAACTGAGCTGGTGTTACATGTGGATTATCAGGTTGTGCGACTTTGATTTTACTCTTACTAAGGGTGAACTGGACTAACTTCCTAAACTGGCTATTGGTCTTTTATTTTCAGAGAGGATGAAGGACTAAATAGAGACCCCACCACAGCTCTATCTAGATACAAGATTATAAATCCAAAGTTTAGAGCTTCTTTGATACTTTGAAAATACCAGATGCCCGTCTTCTAAATCAGGCTTCATAGCTAGTATGTATAACAAAGAGATATCCCAGACCACAAATTAATAAATTTAATTAAGTCACACATACGTCTGTAGTCCATAACTGACAAATACAGTTGCTGAAGAAACAGATATTCTTACTCTTACCTGCTTCTCTGGCACCATCTGAGGAAGTAATTTTGCAAAGTTAATATCTTTTTTTCAAATGTTAAAAATTATTGGAAGAATTGTAGAAAATCTTGTGGGGAGAGAGATAAAGAAATTGTTATATCACTTCCTTTACCAAAAAAAAATAAATTATCTACAGGTACATTGCACATACTCTGCATTTTTAAATTGCAGTAATTAGTCCAAAAATATCCCAATATTACTTGCAAGAATTATAGGTTTCTCCATGTGTGATATTAAAGTAATTTCTTCTCTGCTATGGACAATAAAGGGGAAAATATTAAATGCATGCTGAAAAACTGGAAGACCTTTCATGTTCAGACAGTATCAGAGGGCTTGAGAGATAAATCTTATCTAATCTGATTGCACAAATTACTTTAAGCAACACCTGTTCATTGTCATGTGGGTTATACCACAAGTTTAAAGAAAGTGTGGAATAAGAACCAAGAGACTGTTAGAGAAAGAATATAATTACTGAGAAGGCATTCTCTTCTTGTGGGTCACGTGGAAATATTAGTAACAGTAGTTGATTTTTAAATATTTTTTTTTTAATCATGGGATGTCAAAGCAGATTACAAAAGAGGAAAGGATCATTATTACTGTTTCATTGGTGGGAAAATGCAGATAGAGATGCAAGATTTAAATGCAAGCAATTGCCCAAAATGACTCAGCAGCCTGGAGCAGAGCTGTGATGGGAGTCAACATGTCATGAGACTTTTTCCAGCAGGTTACCCACTTGGTCATGCAGCCTCTCAGCATGTATCCCACAGTACCAAACTGGCTGTTATTACACTGAAATCTGACCTGTTACTGTGATTACAGACCAAATTATTAGAGCTGGAGGCATTAGAGTCAGATGTAGTTTCCCAGCAGACAAAAGGAATGCCTGTTGTCTATATAAAAGAGCAAACAGTTCACAGGACTGAAGGAGTGCAGATTTGCTCCAAGGCTGGAAAGGGTGGACAACATTGTAGAAAGAGTGAGTCCTACCACTTGTAACTGTACTTTCAGGGTCCTGGTCTATTACCACAGGTTCATGAGACATCAACTCTTTTATGCACTTAGGAGCAGATGCCCAGCACTGCTTCCTACTAAAAAAAACCATCCTAACCACTAAGTACTCTACATACATCAGGTCAGCACACAAAGGGAAGGTTAGCTGTGCAGACATGCAAGTACCAAACCTGCCTCTCACCCACAAACTCTGGCAATCCCCAAAAGAAAACTCGTCAGCATTCTGTGGCAGTACTCAGCATGGCTTTGCTCACCTGGCAGGGAGGGTGTTTGCCCCAGCTTGGGGCTGTGAGTGGTTCCTGAGAGCACACCCCAAAGCAGCCCCCATGTATTATGAAGATTTAATGCCATACTTGTAGCTGACTGTGCAACCTTCTCAGAAGTTTTTTCACTATCAAGGCTCAGTTTAAATCAGTAAGTTAAAAGTGCAGTGCTATTTTTGCATATTTGTTGATGGTGAAGGGGTGTGATCGCATCTTGGGTGAGACAGTTGGCTCATTACATGGACTGGGCTACAGCTATTTGGGGACAGCAAACCAGAGAGGGGAGATCCTTTGTACCCAGACCCTCTTTAACTCTTCTGTTCCCATCTCAAGAGTGAAGGACATAGTTAGACCCTTGTCTAAATGCTCAAAGAATTAAATAAATGTTTCACCTTTTTAAAAGATTCTCTTAAATGTAAAGCTTTTTCTTCTCCATCACAGAGATCTGATGATTTGTAACAAACAGGGGACATGCCAACAATGGGTTTTGTTAAGTAAAACTAGCTCTTCATATTTTTTTCTTACCCGTTACCTTTATTGAAGTAGCTTTTTTGAATCTCTATCAATGACCAGAGCTCCCACCTTCAGGAGGGAACAGAAAGTAGTGAGTGCTACTGAATAAGGACCTGTAAGAAAAGTAATAGAATGGCATCTTGCTATCTGTATAGTTCTATAAGGCTATGAGCTGAGCTATTTACAGTATTTGTTAGTTACAATATATCTTTTCAAATACAGTTAGTCAAACTGATTGCTATGTAAGCCTGTCCTTGCCCACTGCTACCTCTGAGACTTTCCGGACCAAAACCATCAAGAACTGCAAAGATCCGGTATGGAATGAAACATTTTGCTTCAGGATCCAGAGTCAAGTAAAAGTAAGTTGCAGAGGACATTTGGTTTTCTTTTGGGGCAGAGGTCTCATTGTGTGATTGCAAGCTCAAGTTCATTGCAGCTTGACATATCTCACTGGTTCCTTACAGAAATTATAGATGTCAATATTGAATACTTGGATTCTGGATCATCTTTATTTCAGTGTATTTGTATATTCAATCACTATTCAGATTTAGTTATGGACCTTCGTGTGATCTATTATGAACTTTTAAGGCAAAAAAGATCGCATGGCCATTTTTTTTGTGCGTGCTCAAGTTTTTGTGTGAGGCCATGTACCTATCTGTTTGCCTTTAATACAGATGGAACCTCTTAGCAAGTTTCAGTTAAATCTGATGGACAAGTAAAAATCTCTGAGATAAGAGATCCCAGTAATTTACATGCAAATGAGTTGTTGAATATATGGATATAGGCCTAAATTATTTCCCCACTGAGAGAACAGCTGTGAATATTATTTTGCTCAGCACTCTGTGAGGAACTTCTGATCCAGTCCATATGCAGCTACCAACCAGATAAAACAAGGGCTGTTACCCCTTCTGTCCGTCCATACAGGCAGGTGACAGAGAAGTGGGAGGAAGAGATTGAGAGGTGTAAGATATAGGAAATAGACCTGCTTTCTTTGCATTTTGTCACCAACTTAACAAACATGTCTCAGTTTCTGTGGATCTTATGCTAAATATCTCAATGGGATCTAGTTAATAATTTGCAGGATATAATTATGCAACCATGCCTCAGGTTTATGGTGCTTCTTTAAAGTATTTTCATCACTGCTTATATCTAATGGTTTTTGGGTGTTTGTTTTTTTAACCAATCTCAATAAAGTACTGACCACTAGATGGTTTCCTAACATTCAGAGAAAAGCAGTGATGTCAAACCAAATTACAGGTCAAATATGTTTTTCAGTATGAGAGCTACATATTCAATGATTCTACTAGCTTTTGTCATTTAAATTACTCTGCTGTGGAAAATCAGCAATGAACCCAACTATGTTATGAGCAGAATATCTTTCTTTAGCTCTGTGGGGATGAAAAGATTGTGCATGTTCTCTGACTTCTCCCCATCTTTCCCCTGTCTTCCTTAACATGCTGAGCATCTCAAAATAGAGATCTTCCTAATCCTGTACCTGTGTTCACAGAATATTCTCGAGCTAAAAGGCTATGATGAAAATGGAATCACAAAAGATGAGCTCCTCTTCACTGTCCTTTTTGATGTGGCTAAAATCCAGCTTGGAGAAACTCTTTGCTTGACTTTTCAGCTAAATCCAAAGGTGAGAAATAAAACTGCCTTGGCCCCAGAAAGGAAATAATTTTTTTTTTTTTATTACCTCCTAAATAACTTCTAAAGCCATTGTAGGTGGGTTTATTTCCTATTGTTTTGCACTTAATGTATCCAGTACAATACCTTCCAAATCTTTTTCATCAATGTGAACAAGGTTTACCTTCCTACCTTGGATGTAAACGTGAAGGGTGTTATTAGTTGCTTAAATCTCTTATCAGGGTTTTTCTGACATTGGAGTTCCACCCCCCCCAAACCCAAACTCCCCCTTCCTTAACTCTGTTGCTCAAATAGGTTTTGTTTGAGATAAAAGACTGAATCACTGTTGCACAATGTTTCTCTGTTTTGTTTCCCAAGACCAGCACTTGTGAGTTTGGGCATACTCTGGAATAGATGTAGGAGTTTTCATTTAAAAACTGATATTTTTCCCAGTAATTATTTTGTTTATAGCTAAATATAACAAAAAGATCCATGCCGAGGTACTAAAACCCACTGATGGCCAATTACTGTAACTGTCTCATTACTTCAGTGTGCCTGAGTGCATACATGATGGCTCCAACATGGGATCTGTATGTTCGATTTAGATAGTTTCATAGATTTGCTGTTTCATTGATTTTCTTCTAAGTTGTGTACTGTACTTGTATTCAGCTCTACAGTTATATTGGCAGATAGTCTATATTAACTTGTCTGGTGATTGGTCAATGCATTACGTGTGTTATAGGAGACCTTTTAATCAGAATGACTGAGAATCCCTCTGCTATCCAACAGCATCAGTCTTGTGATAATGTTACCCAGAAGAAAAGAAGGCTTTAGACAGTTCTAAGCTAACAGGTCTTGCAGGCTTAGGACTGGACATAGCCTCTGTGACCATTTTACTCTGCCTCACCACTGAATGGACATGTGCAGTCAGCTTGGGGACTGATGGTTAATGGAGGAGGGAGAATACTTTTCAAAATAACTCGTAACTTGTATGCTTTCAGTCATCTAAGAGCTATTTTTTACGAGCTGTTTCAGGAGCCAGAATAGTCATCAAGTGTAGTTAATAAGAAAGCGAATGAACTCAAATGCTTATAACAAATTAATATATTACAGACACAAGAGATGCTGGAGGTTGAGTTTGCATCAGAGAGCATGTGAGTAAAACCCATACAAGACCAAAGAACTGTCCTTTGCAAAACAAGCCACAAAACACATGTTAGCATTTGGTATAATATAGTTTAGAATGCTCAGCATCACAGCAACAGCTGATGTTCATCAAGTTATTTGCATAGTGGCTAAGACATTGTGTCCCTTACCTACCAAGAATCATCTTGGATACTAATTTATCCCATTATTTGCTGGAAGAGAGAGAAGGTTAATAAGAACTGCAGCCTCGGTGCTTGTTTCTACTGTTTACCATTATCTTTAGAAAGAACTAGGAAGGCCTATTTCAGATGTCTCCCAAAATTAAAAATGAGTGACATATTTGAGACTATGCTGGACAAGGCAACCTTTAAAGAAAGTGTTATTCCTTGGTGTTCATTTAAGAATGAATTTAGGTCATATTAGTTCTGATTGCAATATTTTTCCTCTCTTTCAGTCCAGTCCCTCCTGAAAAGCTTGTCACTAATGGTGTATTAGTGGTAATTTAAAACTCTTTCTCTTCTACGCTCATTTTCATGATAGTGATGGGAGTGGTGAATCTGATGGTTGCCCCAACACCATGCTGTAGACAAGGCTGAAGGGGAGGGTGATGAAAGGTTGGACTCTGGCAGTCATCCTGTTGTGCTGCTCCCTGTGGGAGGGTGGATTAGGAAAGAATGAACACAGACACTGGGGACATCCAGAGCCCTGTCCACAACCAGCAGCTGATAGCAAGCCTCTTGATGAAACCGGAAGTGTGCTCTTTCATTGACTCACAGCCTCTGTGTCATTCCCTCTGGGGACTTCTCTTGGGACCCCCTCACATCCATCCTGTTTTCCACACCTCCATAGGATGATAAGGAAGTTGCTTTCTTGACTGTATTTATACTCACTATTCAGAGGAGGCAGCACTTATCCATCCAGCTTCACCCAAGGAGGGCTGCAAGGACAGCCCTATGATCAGTCTACCCCCAGGAGACCTCAGCACATTCCTATTCCCTCCCCTGTTATTTCCCCTCCCTTCCCATCCCCATCCCCATGGGTGGACCACAGCACTACGGCCATTTTCCTTTTGGCTGAAACCTGGCATACCTTTGGAGTGCCAAGGTCTTTCTCTTATCAGCCTAACAAAAACAGAGTGAAGAGTTTTCCATACCCCAGGGACCCAGGTGACAAGGGACTGGTAGCAGTGACTCAGATATGGCATGCTTTGTATACTTAATTCTCTCACCGTTCATCTCTGCTACAGTCTCGTGAAATTTCCTGCTTGGAAGTTCTGGTGGACAATAGACAGGTGAAGAAGGAACCTTCAGGTTAGACTCTAAACTAGAAACAATAAAATCTTACTTTATGATAAACTGAAAATTTGTAATTTCCTTGTTATTTTCTTATCTGATAATTTTCCTACTTCCTACACAGGAAGTGGATGGTTATGAGTATACACAGGCTCACAGATCCAGCAATTGCAGTGTCTATGCTAAATAGCTACAAAAACTGTTTTTTGTAATTAGTGTGAATGATTAGAGTGATAATCCTATTACTCTATAAAATATTCTATAAAACAGAAGTAAATATATATTTCTATATTAAAAATTTACATTTTACCCAATATGATTGTACACCTGTTTTTAAAACATCTATGGCTGCTTCATAAGTTCTTCTTTTTTCTTTTTTCTTTTTTCTTTTTTCTTTTTTCTTTTTTCTTTTTTCTTTTTTCTTTTTCCTTTTTCCTTTTTCCTTTTTCCTTTTTCCTTTTTCCTTTTTCCTTTTTCCTTTTTCCTTTTTCCTTTT